>JAJOOB010006358.1:0-45894 GCA_029582485.1 Solanum tarapatanum | reverse complement strand
AGTACTATCGTTTTTTTTACTTTGCTTGGATTTTGAGGTAGATAAATTAGTGAACGAATTAACTATGGTTGTTTTTACCCTTTTCAATAATTTTTTTTCGAAATCCATATTCAAATATAAAAAGTGAGTAAATTATATATAATACGAAAATGATTAGCAAAGTTTTAAACAAATAAATAACTAAATAAGTAGAGACTAGAGATTAATTACTCACAAAATAAATAATTAAATGTAAATAAATAAATAACTAAATGAAAAGTGAGTTGGAACGAATGTACCAAACGTCTACTTAAAAAAGTAGACGTGTATGACCGGAAGCCAAAAATTGAAAGTTGAATTTTGAAGCTCCAATTTCCATAGATCAAATTCGTAACTTTAACGAGAATAAGAGAATTTAGAGAGTACAGAGTAGAGAGATTAGAAGATATTTTTGTGAGTGAAAAGAATGAAAGATTAGGGGTATTTATAGTTAAAAAAAAGGATGAAAATGTAATTTTAAGAAGTTTGGGGTATTAAAAAAAATTTGGGGGGTAGGGAGGTGTAAAGGGGGGTTATGGGGGTTAAAGAACCGTTGGTGGGGCCCAAAACCCGTTGCCCAACGGCTATAATTTGAAATTTCAGATTAAAAAAAAATATTGACCGAATCTGACCGGGACTAATCGGATCGGGATGGACCGGTAAATCTCGATTTCCGTCTCGTTACTCCTCCCGTATCGGTACAATGTCGGATCTAATCGGTACTATCCGAAACCGAGACGAAATTGGTAACGGACCGAAACCGGTACCTCCCGGTTCCGTTGCCAGCCTTACTCTCGGTGATCAGCTCAGCGATGATTTTGTACATTCCACCAATCAAACTTATTGGCCTAAAATCTTTGAGTTTCGCAGCTTCGAGCTTACAATGTCGGATCTAACCGATATTATCCGAAACCGGTAATGGACCAAAACCGGTACCGGTACCTCCCGGTTCCGTTGCCAGCCTTACTCTCGGTGATCAGCTTAGCGATGATTTTGTACATTCCACCAATCAAACTTATTAGCCTAAAATCCTTGAGTTTCGCAGCTTCGAGCTTCTTGGGGATTAATACCACAAAAGTGGCATTCAAGGATCTTTCAAACACTTCATTTTGTTGGAAATTGTGGCCTAGTAAAACCATCTGGCCTAGGGGCTTTCTCCCCATCGCACAATTTGAGAATGTGTACCACTTCCTCTTCTGAAAATGGTCTCTGCATCCATTCCTGCTCGTCTTGGTTTATTCTTTGGCAATTTGTCATCACAAATGATAGCCTCCAACTTTCTGATTCAGTGTATAGCTTCTTGTAGAACTCTGATTATATGATCTTTGATTTCTTTTGGATCTTTATTCTCCTCCCCATTGATAATCAGCCTATCAATGGTGTTGCACCTCCTATGAGCTGTTGCTACTCTTTGAAAGAACTTGGTATTATCATCACCTTGTTTCAGCCATAACACTCTGAACTTCTGTCTCCACCTGGACTCTTCATTCTTCGCTAATTCTTCTAGCTCGACTAGAACTGTTGCTCTAATCATCATCTCATCCTCTGTTAGCACCCTATCATTCTGGATCAGATCCATCTCAGCTAGCTCACTTAACAAGGTGTTCTTCTTGTTGTTAAGTTCCTTGAAAGTTACATTGCTCCAATCTTTAAGTTTTTGTTTTAGCATCTTTAGCTTCATACTGAATTTGAAATCTGGGCATCCTTCCACAACAAAACCATTCCACCAGTTCTGGACTAGATCTTTGAAACCTTCTACATTAAGCCACCAGTTCTCAAATTTGAAATAAGCCTTCCTTTGTTCCCAATCACCACATTGTAGCATAATTGGGTTGTGATCAGATATAACTCTAGGCATAATTTGTTGCCTTATGTTTCTGAATTGTACTTCCACTCAATTGAATAGAGAAACCTGTCCAGTCTTGCAGCACTGTAGTGGTCAGCCCCTCTGCACTGTAGTGGTCAGCCCCTCTATACCAAGTAAAGATCCCACCATTTAGATGAGGGTCATGTAACTCCATATCCTCTATCCAACTCGAGAAGTCAGCCATTACATTGGTTATTCTTCTGCATCCTCTCCTTTCTGCCATTGTTCTGACAGTGTTGAAGTCCCCACAGGTGACCCAGGGGCCTTCACATAGCTCCCTAACTGCTGTAATTTCTTCCTAGCATTTCAGTTTCTCAGCTCTGGTGTGTGGAGCATATACACCAGTAAGAAACCAACAAAAACCATCGTGGACAACTTTAAATTTGTAAGTGATTGAGTATTTGCCTTCCTCTACACAACTACCTACCCATACTCTTGAATCCCACATAATTAGTATCCCCCACTACTACCATCAACTTCAGAATACGCGCATTTCATCCATCTACTAGACCACAATTGTTTGGCTATCCCCTCTACATCTTTATTGATTTTTGTCTCCTGTAGGCAATAAACATCAGCTCTCCATTTCACAAGAGAGCTCTTAACCAGATTCCTTGCCGATATCTTGTTAATCCCCCTGACGTTCCATGATAAAATATTTACTTTCATTTAAGAGTTAGTGATAGGACTCTCCCTTTGTTCCTTACACCTTCGACCTCCTCGTTCAAGTCTGACTGTAAGTTCTTCAACTCATTCTTGCCAATTCCTCTGTGACGAGGTGTTGACATTGCACTGTTTGCCCCTTTCTTTTCCATCACACTCTTTCGTTGATCGAGCTTCATTAGTAATACATGTGTTTCTTCCCTGAAACCTTCAATTGCCACTTCATAAGTTTTACTGAGCTCCAAATTATGTGACTTTACCTAACTGGATGCTTCAATCTCGCCGTCTGTATGGTACCTAGGGTTGTGTATGGAAATCGGCTCCGCATCGTGAATCTGTTGAATTTGCATGCCTCATTCCACTAGTTCTTGTACCCCTGAGTTCTCCCCAAAATCCTTAGAATGATCAATCCCCTTTGCTTTGTTGCATATTAGTTCAACAACCTCTTTCGTCTTGCTTACCGACTCTCTGTTTTTATGAGCAGACATGTCGGTGTTTTCCACCATACTCGAAGTTTCCCATTTGTTGTAAGCCTGTAAGAACTGCGTCGCTAATTTCTTGATACCACTTAACCCTTCTAGAGATTCCCCCTGCTTATCACGTGCCAAGTCAAACTTTTTATTGACCAGGCCCCCCTCTTTATTTTGTTCTGACCCCAATCTTAGAATTGGGCTTTGTTTTGAGTTGGGCTCACCCCGGCCCACTATTTCGTTTGACTTGGAGGACTGCCCACATGCCTCTGTCACAACACGTGCTCTACCAGTTGTAACAATTACTTTTTGACTTTGCAGAGGATCCTTACTTTTACCTAGTGGTTTTCCACCTCGTGACCGCTGAGTACTGACCTCGGAGTAAAGGTCTTCTCCGGCAAACACTCTTACCAGCGATTCTGCCCAAATTTGCATCGTGTAGCATATTCCTCCCCCGTCGATGGTCACTTCTTTGGGTATGTCTGCCCCATCTCCTTTGATTCTGATTCTTGCCCATTTGAGATTATTTCTCAATTGGGTTTCCTCTTTCGTCTCTACCCACCCCCTGCAGAAATCTTTGATGACCTTGAAAATTTTCTGATCCCAAAAATGTAAAGGCAACCCTACAATTTTTACCCAAGCTGAATTTTCTTTACTCCTTCCGCATCTCGTACCTATTGTTGGATTCCACTATTGGAGGATAACTGGATTATTCCTCCACTCCCAATCTCCTTCAATCACTTGCTCTGTTGTGACCTTAAGTGCAAACTCAAATAGAAAGAGTCCATTGCCCATTTCATAGATGTTCAAGCTGTGTGTTTGTTTCCACAGTCGTAGCCCATCCCCTGATTTCTGGCAGGGTCACTGTTTCTCCGGCTCTAGGTTCAAATGCACCCACCAAACTTCTCATTAGCACTTCACTGTACTCCTCTGGATTATCGTTGATAAAAATTTAATCCCCTTTTAGAGCTGCCTTCTCTTTTTCAACAAGTTTTGAATCTTTATTAGCCCATTTAATGCGCCTTAGCACTGTAGCATATGGAATGTCTCTACTCACCAGCCTGTGATTGCCCCCATTCATTAACTTTCTACGACTATTAATGAAACTTCCAACCTTTTCCGCATTGCTCAACCACCCTGAGTTAAAATTTAATTCAGGAATGATGATAACTTCCCTCCTTCTGCCTTTTACATTTATTAAACTGATGTAGCCCCCATATTTATTGTAGTTCCTTGAACAAAAAACTTCTGAGAAACCATCTTTTTTCTTCCATCTCTTCACCATAATCCCTTTTGTCAATGATGCCTCCCGTAAAATCTGCACGATCCATTCCATTGACTTCTCATTAAAAGTCGTTCTCGTTATAGATTTTCTATTTCTTTTTGTCCAGTCGTACCAGGCTCCCGCCGTACCAGGTGTTCTTATGATGTCGTAGGACTTGAATCCAACTGCAAAGTAAATACTATCTTCCATTTGAGCTGGCCTGCAAGGACAACGGGAAAGAAAAGAAAAGGGAAGTGAAATTCGGTGATCAGAAGGATCACCGGAGGACGTAGGAGAGGGGGGTCCTACTGAGTTAGATCATTCCTCGATTATTGTGTCTGAATCGAGGGGGGTCTACTGAATCCTTGGCCTGACTAGACTCTCAGCAGAAGACTTTAAGCATTAAAAAGACAATTCAAATGCAAGATAACTCAACTGTCTCAAACTAAACTCAGAATGTTTTAGAAATAAACATTTAACTTAGACAAAGTGGCAACTCAAATTTGAACATAAACCAATAACAAGATAATGACAAACGAACTAACTAACTGTCTATGAAGCCTCTAACACTGAGATGGACGTCGGGACAAGACTTACGACATCCTCATGAACTAACTATAAAGTAGTAAAAAGGGGTCCTCCGAAAGCAAAGAGGCTCACCAATTGACTCTGAGTGCTCAACTGGATCAACGAGGCTTCAGATGCTAATCCTAGTTACCTGTATCTGTATCATAAAATGATGCAGACAAAATGACATCAGTACATTGAATGTACGATCATGCGAGGAGAAAACTAACATGCCATAAGCTTGAAATAAATCTGAAAAGAACACTTACCTTAGCTTTACTTAACTCATAAATACTCAACGCAAATGCAAAGTAAAACAACAATCAAGGGGCAATTTATACAAAGAATTTAAAAACAGTAGCTGAGAACTCAATGTATTAAAGAAATACAATAACAACCCAGCTTATATATAAAGTAATATAATACTGTGAGTGTTTCTCTAACTGACAACTATCACTATGAGCTAAAGTGATGATACTCATAAATACTCAACTCAAATGCAAAGTAAAACAAAAATAAATGGGCAGTTTATACAAAGCATTTAAAACAGTAGCTGAGAACTCAATGTATTAAAGAAATATAATAACAACCCAGCTTACATATAAAGTAATATAATACTGTGGGAGTTTCTCTAACCGACAACCATCACTATGAGCTAAAGTGATGATACATCGTCTCGTTCACGCTGCCAGAATTGTCCTATACCTTTCCATGATATAGAACGCCTCAACTAAGTGGATCCATTAGTCTACGCTAAAAAGACTAAGGTGTCATCTAAAAAGTATGACCCTTTCTACCCACGATGACTACATGGTTTATGGAGACTTGAGTTATTATGGACTCGTCCCCATATTACTGCTCAATACTACTCCCAAAATATACCCAGCTCATATGTTTTAAAAACAAAAAACTCTTTCTATGGTTTTAGATAATTACTTAAAACTAGCTCAAAGGCTCTCTTGGAAATTGGTGTTTAGTTTTTTGTTTAAATGTTAAAACATTTCAACTCATGGTAATAGTTAGTTCCCGTTTAATCTTTTGAAGAAATGAACTTTACTCCTACTCTTTACTCAACTCAAAACTCAAGCCTTAAAACAAAGTTAACACATTTGTAAAAGTCTTTTGGATGACTATGAAATTCTCTTGGCTTGACTCTTAACTTTCCTTGAATTGAATTATGAATTCAAGGCTCATGATCTCATGTTTATAGATGATTTCATGATGTTTATACGTACCTTAGAGTATAGAAATCAACTAAAAAACTTATGTATGTTGCTAAGGAACTCAAACGGAAAGAAGTGGGAAAAGGTAAAAGGCATGGCGACCCTGGCGCTCTGAATGGCGCGGGGTGCTAGCCTTGAAACTTCAGAGTCTGGGTTGGGCGCTCTGGCTGGCGCGGCGCCGCAGAGCCCAAATTTCAGAGTTCCCTTTTGGGCGCTCTGAGAGGCGCGACGCCCCAACCCCCTCCCTAGAAAATCCTCGAATTTTCTTGCTCGTTTTTCTACTCTAAACCCTCTAAATTCAATTGGTTCTTTTCCCAAACACTTAGAATCGTCTATATCACTAAAATATGAAGGAATCTACTCAAAATCACACCTAATTTCATGAATCAAACTCAAGAAACTTCTCAACAACTCCAACAACAAGAACCCATAAGAACTTAAACAAATTTCATCAAGAACTCATAATCTTTCTTTCAAGAACACAATTACGCTGAATTGAATTATGATTGACGCGTGGGTGAACTAACCCAACGTTATGTGATCTCACATACCTCGTATGATTGAATCCTTGGTGAAATCCACAACCAAAATTGCAAGAACTTGACGAATCTTGAACTTTTCTTCTCCTTTCTCCTCTTTTCTCTTTTCTCTTTTCTCCAAGCCTTAGTATGTTTTGGTAAATGCGTAAACTGATCTAATTTTGATTAGACCCCAATTAAACTTCTAAAAATGAAATTTATTAATTGGGTATGGAAAAGACTAAAATACCCTTCCAAAATCTGGTTTTGACTTTTCTTATCTAGACAACCCAACTTCGAATGGACATATATCTCATTCATACGAACTCGGAATTGAGAAAACTCGGCGGCGTTGGAAAGATAATTCAAGGATCTTTCCTACGGTATCTTGTAGCACACCTAAATAATCGTGATCTAACAGTTATAGTCGTTTGAAGTTGACCAAAAACTCAAACTTCACATAACTTAACCAATTTTTCAGATTTTTCATTCTTTCCAAAATTGACTATTTCTAATTCTAGCTCTTTCTAGTTCTTTGAAATAGCGAGGTGTTACAATATAACCCCTTTGGGAACATTCATCCTCGAATGAGATTATTCTAAGCAGCCTAAGGGTGTAACATCTAACACTTAGCTCAAACACCCAACAAGCAAATCTAACACATCAAGTATATAAATTAAAGAGTACTAAGAAGAGAATTAATACCTTGGTCTAGAATTTCTCCGGGCTCAAAGAGATGTGGATATCTCTTCTTCATATCCTCCTCAGCTTCCCAAGTAGCTTCCTCAACAAACTAGTTTCTCCAAAGAACCTTGATTGATGCTACTTCCTTGGTCCTCAACTTGCAAACCTGACAGTCTAGAATCTGAACAGGGATCTCCTTATAAGACAAACTATCCTTGATACCAAAATCTTCAGTAGGTATGATAAGTGAAGGATTTCTCATGCACTTCTTCAACATGGAAACATGAAATACTGAATGAACCGCTGCCAACTCTTAGGGTAGCTCTAACTCATAAGCAACATTATCAACTCGTTTGGATATTCTGTAAGGGCTAATATACCAGGGACTAAGCTTCCCTTATTACCAAATCTCATAACACCTTTCATGGGTGAAACTTTCAAGTATACCCAATCATCTACTTCAAACTCTAACTGCCTTCTCCTAACATTAGTGTAGGATTTCTGACGACTCTACATTGTTTTCAACCTCTCTTGAATGACTTTCACTTTCTCCATAGTTTGATGAATTAAGTCTGGTCCTATCAACCCTGCTTCACTAACCTCAAACCATCCAATAAGAGATCTGCATCTTCTCCCATAAAGAGCTTCATAAGAAGTCATCTGGATGCTAGAGTGGTAACTATTATTGTAAGCGAACTCAATGATAGGTAGGTGATCATCCCAATTCCCTTTGAAATCAATCACACAGGCCCTCAACATATCTTTTAAAGTCTGAATAGTGCGTTCTGCTTGACCATCTGTCTGCGGATGAAAAGCAGTACTTAAATTCACTTTTGAACCCAAGCCTTTCTGAAAAGATTTCCAGAACTGTGCAGTAAATTGCGCTCCTCTGTCTGAAATAATCGATACCGAAACCCCATGAAGTTTGACCACCTCTTGAATATACAACTTGGCATAGTCCTCTGTTGTATGGGTAGTCTTTACCGGCAAAAAGTGGGTTGATTTTGTCATTCTATCAACAATCACCCAAATAGAATCATGTTGCCTGCGAGACCGTGGTAAACATGTGATGAAGTCCATATTGATTATCTCCCACTTCCATTCTGAAAGTTCTATATTTTGAGCCATACCAACGGGCCTTTGATGCTTTACCTTAACTTGTTGGCAATTTAGACACTTAGCAACAATCTCTGCAGTGCCCTTTTTCATATTACTCCACCAATAAACTTCTCTCAAATCGCGATATATCTTTGTGGAACCCATATGGATAGATTATCTAGAGCTATGAGCTTTCTCCATGATCATCTCTTGGAGCTCATCCACCCTTGGTACACACAACCTACATTGATACCTCAATACACCATCTCCCTCTTAGTAAAAAACCAATATTTTTTTGCTTATGAACATTTGCCTTTAATTCAAGCAAAATGAGATCTTGGTCTTGCTTTTCCTTAACTTCAGACACTAATGATGATTCAGCCCCATTCATCACCACTACTCCTCCTTCTTAGGAATCCATTAATCGAACTTCTAATCGTGCAAGTCTGTGTACATCTTTTGCTAACTCCTTCTTATCTTCCTCAAAATGGGTGGTACTACCTATAGACAATCTACTCAAGGCATCAACAACAACATTAGCCTTACCTGGGTGATAAAGGATAATCATATCATAATTTTTGAGTAACTCTAACCACCTTTGCTGTCTGAGACTAAGTTCTTTCTGACTAAACACGTACTGAAGACTCTTTTGATCGGTGAACACATCCACATGAACACCATAAATATAATTACGCCATATTTTCAAAGCAAATACTACGACAGCCAATCCTAAGTCATGGGTTAGGCAATTCTTCTTGTGAACTTTCAATTGTCTGGAGGCATAAGCTATAACTTTACCATTCTACATTAACACACAACCCAAACCAACTCTAGACGCATCACAATATACCACAAAGCCTTGCGTACCTTCTGGTAAGGTCAATATTGGGGCACTAGTCAACCTATTTTTCAATTCCTGAAAGTTTTTCTCACAAACTTCAGACCATTGAAACTTCCCTGTTTTTTTAGTCAACTTGGTCAGAGGGATGAAATAGTTGAGGACCCTCTACGAACCTTTTATAATATCCAACCAACCCCAAGAAACTCCTAATATCAGTTGGAGATGTGGGTCTATGCCAATTCTCCATTGCCTCTATTTTCTGGGTATCAACTATCTAATTCCATCATCGAAAAGAATGTGGCCAAAGAATGCCACAGACTCAAGCCAAAACTCACATTTTGAGAACTTAGCATACAACTCCTTATCCTTTAAAGTTTGGAGAACTATTCTGAGATGGCTAACATGATCTTCCTCATTCCTCGAATAGATTAGTATGTCATCAATGAATACGATAACAAACATATCTAAATAAGGCTTGAATACTCTATTCATAAGGTCCATGAATGTCGCAGACACATTGGTCAACCCAACGGACATAACTAGGAATTCATAATGACTATAACGGGTACCGAACGCTGTCTTTGGAATGTCACAATCCGTTACTCTTAACTGATGGTAGCCAGATCTGAGGTCTATCTTAGAGAAACAAGTGGCACTCTGAAGCTGATCGAAAAGATAATCAATTCTCGGAAGAGGATACTTATTCTTGATGGTAACCTTGTTCAATGGACGGTAATTTATATACATCCTAAGGGAATCATTTTTCTTCCTCACAAATAAGATCGGAGCGCCCCAAGGTGATACATTTGGTCGAATAAAACCCTTATCAAGGAGATCTTTCAACTATTCCTTTATTTCTTTTAACTCTACTGGAGCCATTCTATATGGCAGAATAGATATTGAACGAGTATCAGGAAGAATATCTATACCGAAGTCTATCGCTCTCTCAAGAGGGACTCCGGGTAGATCATCAGGAAAGACTTCTGGAAACACACTCACAATTGGAACTGACTCAATAGAGGTGTCTCAACACTTGAGTCATTAACTCGGACTAAGTGATAGACATAACCCTTGGAAACTAACTTTCTCGCCTTAAGGTACGAAATGAAACGACCCTTAGGCACTGTTGAATTACTACTCCACTCTATAACTGGCTCATTTGGAAACTAGAACTTGACAACTCGAGTTCTACAATTAATGGAGGCATAACAGGCATGAAGCAAATCCATACCCAGAATGATCAACCATGTCTAACTCAACTAAATCAACCATAGTGCTCTTGTGATTGATGGAAATAGTACAATCATGATAGACTTGCTTAGCTAGAATAGATTCCCCAACAGGCGTAGAAACACAAAAAGGATCACAAAGTTTCTCAGGAAGAACATCAAATTTCATTGCAACATAAGGAATCACAAAAGATAAGCTCGCTCCTGGGTCTAGCAAAGCATAAACATTAAGAGTAAAGACTTTGATCATACCAGTGACATCTGGAGAATTTTCTTGCTCTTGGTGACTCATGATAGCATATAGGCGATTTGCTCCTCCGCTAGAACCTGAAACAGCTCATCTAGATACAGTTCTGTCTGGTGGAGCAACTGATGAAGATTGGGCTTTATTTCCCTGATTCCCATTACCTTACTGGTTCTTAAGGGACTTTTTCATAAAGTGACCCTCTTGACCACACTTGAAACAACCTGTGGAGCCATCGCGACACTTACCTAGGTGGTTCTCACTACACTTAGCACATGCTGGAGCCCAGTTGCCTCCTTGTGCCACACTACCTTGAGACTGTGCAGGTCTAACTCTGAAGTGCTTTGAATTCTGACTATTGTACTCACCTTTGTTTCCGAGTGCAGGTGCACTAGTAGATAATGGAGTAGGTCTCTTTTGCTTTTGTTGAAAGGAGGAACGGTTCACATTACTCATTTGTTGCCCGGACTCATTCTCGATCTTACCTTTCTTGTTTCTGAATTCTTCTCTATCCCTCAACTTCTCTTCCTCATCCTGCTGCACATAAACCATAAGTCTCGTTATGTCCATGTCCCCTATTAGCATTGTTGCTTTGCCTTCTTTACTTGACAGACAAGATAGCCAGCAACAAATAGACTCATCCTGCCTCTCATATCCGCAATCATCACAGGAGCATATTGGGAAGTTGGGTGAACTTCAAACTATACTCATGAACACTTAGTGAATCCTACTTAAGGGTAAGAAACTCTCGTACCTTGGCTTCTCTCAGTTCACGGGGAAAGAAACGCCCCAAGAAAGCCTCCTCAAACATAGCCCAATTCAAAATTGGTGCACCCTCAGCTCTACCCTTCTTCCACTGCTCAAACCAAGTCCTAGCAACACTCTTCAGTTGATATGCAGCTAGTTCCACTCGTTCAGCATCGGCAACATGCATAACCTCAAACACTTTTTGCAGTTCCTAAAAAAAAATCTGGATCCTCAGTAGTGCTTGAACTAGTGAAGCTCGGAGGATTCATCCTCAAGAAGTCGCGAATCCTCGAAGTATCTGCCTCTTCCTGTCGATCCCCTCTTTGTTTCCCAACTTGGTTGGTCATAGCTTGACTTAGCATTCGGATTGCTTCCCGAAATTCAACATTGGTGACCTCTCCTTGGGGTTGCACTTCTGGTGCATTAGGTACTCCTTGCTCCTCAACGTTACGCCTAGCAGGACGGCCTCTGACAACTCTTCGTGGAGGCATGATCTAAAAGACACGCGCAAGCACAAGTTAGAAGGAAACTTCATAAAGATTAAATCCATCGCACGAAATGAATGTGAAAGAAGTGAGATAGTTCCTAAATGTTGCAGCCTTCTAATTATAGATGTGACACGCTTCACACCGATAACTAGGAGTCTATAGACACAACTTCATAGACTCCCTAGGACTCTTGAACTCTGGGCTCTTATACCAAGTTTGTCGATCCCCGAGCCTACACCCTGGGAGGAACTGGCACTCGAGAACCATTGTTGGCCCCAAGCGAACCCTTGGCCTGACTAGACTCTCAGCAGAAGACTTTAAACATTAAGAAGAGAATTCAAATACAAGATAACTCAACTGTCTCAAACTAAACTCAGAATGTTTTAGAAATAAACATTTAGCTTAGCCGAAATGGCAACTCAAATATGAACATAAATAACAAGATAATGACAAATGAACTAACTAACCCACGACATCCTAATGAACTAACTATAAAGCAGTAAAAAGGGGTCCTCCAAAAGCAAGGAGGCTCACCAATTGACTATGATTGCTTAACTGGATCAACGAGGCTCTGGATGCTGATCCTGGTTACCTATATCTGCATCATAAAATGATACAGGCAAAATGGCATCAGTACATTGAATTTATGAGCATGCGAGGAGAAAACTAACATGACATAAGTTTTAAAGGAATCTGAAAAGAACACTTACCTTTGCTTTACTCAACTCATGAATACTCAACTCAAATGCAAAGTAAAACAACAATAAAGGGGCAGTTTATACAAAGCATTTAAAACAGTAGCTGAGAACTCAATGGATAAAAGAAATACAATAACAACTCAGTTTACATATAAAGTAATATAATACTGTGGGAGTTTCTCTAACAAACAACCATCACTATGAGCTAAAATGATGATACATCGTCTCGCCCACGCTGCCAGAACTGTCCTATACCTTGCCGTGATATAAAACGCCTCAACCAAGTGGATCCACTAGTCTATGCTAAAAAGCACTAAGGTGTCATCTAAAAAGTACGACCCTTTCTACCCACGATGGCCACATGGTTTATGGAGACTTAAGTTTCAAGGCTTGACTCTTAACTTTCCTTGAATTGAATAATGGATTCAAGGCTCATGATCTCATGCTTATGGATGATTTCATGACGTTTAGACGTACCTTAGAGTGTGGAAATCAACTAAAACAACTTAGGTACGTTGCTAGGGAACTTAAACGGAAATAAGTGTGACAATGTAGATGGCCTGGCGACCCTTGCGCTCTAAGTGGTGCAGGGTGCCAACCTTGAAACTTCAGAGTGTGGGTTGGGCGCTCTGACTGGCGCGGCGCACCAGAGCCCAAATTTCAGAGTTCCCTTTTCTGAGAGGCGCGACTCCCCTGCCCCCTCCCCAGAAAATTCTCAAATTTTCTTGCTCGTTTTTCAACTATAAACCCTCTAAATTCAATTGGTTCTTTTCCCAAACACTTAGAATCGACTATATCACCAAAATATGAAATAATCTATTCAAAATCACACCTAATTTCATGAATGAAACTCAAGAAACTTCTCAACAACACCAACAACAAAAACCCACAAGAACTTAAACAAATTTCATCAAGAACTCATAATCTTTTCTTTCAAGAACACAATTATGCTGAATTGAATCCTGATTGGCGCGTGGGTGAACTAACCCAATGCTATGTGATCTCACATACCTAGTAGGATTGAATCCTTGGTGAAATCCACAACCAAAATTGCAAGAACTTGACGAATCTTGAACTTTTCTTCTCTTTTATACAAGCCCTAGCGTGTTTTGGTAAATGCGTAAGCTAATCTAATTCTGATTAGAACCCAATTAAACTTCTAAAAACGAAATCTATTAATTGGGTATGGAAAAGACCAAAATACCTTTCCAAAATTCGGTTTTGACTTTCCTTATCTAGACATCCAACTTCAAATGGACATATCTCATTCAAACGAACTTAAAATTGAGAAAACTCGGAGCCGTTGGAAACATAATTCAAGGATATTTCCTTAATTGGGTATGGAAAAGACCAAAATACCCTTTCAAAATCCGGTTTTGACTTTCCTTATCTAGACATCCCAACTTCAAATGAACATATCTCATTCATACGAACTCGAAATTGAGAAAACTCGGAGCTGTTGGAAAGATAATTCAAGGATATTTCCTACGGTATCTTGTAGCACACTTAACTCATCCTGAGCTAGGAGTTATGGTCATTTGAAGTTGAGAAAAACTCAAACTTAACATAACTTAACCAATTTTCCAGATTTTTCATTCTTTCCAAAAATGATTATTTCTAATTCTAGATCTTTCTAGTTCTTTCAAATAGCAAGGTGTTACAGAATGTGCCTCAATAGTGAAAAGGATGTAGCATCTCTTTCTTGAAGAAATTGATTTGCATAGGACTCTACTGCCTTTGCTGCTATTTCATTTTCTTCCACCAACCATACACCCTGACCATCTTGAATTCTATTAAGTTGAAGTCTATTTCTTCTACCTTTCACAATGCTATAAAAAATCTTGTATCTCTTTCCCCTTTCTCAAACCAGTCAAATCAAGCCTTCTGTTTTCAAAAGGTTTTTTCAAAGTGCAAGTATTTCTTGTGTTTTGCCTGAGCTTTCTGGAGCACTACTCTGTTTTCAGCATTAGGAACCTCCTCAAGCAATTGCTCTTTAACTTTAATAATATCTTCTCTCATCACTAATTGATTAAAAATATCACCATAGGTTTCTTTATTCCACTTACTCAAGGCAGTTTTAATCCTTCTAATATTTTCCTTGAACAATAGAAAAGGATTCAGATTTTCATTAGCCACCCAATTCTGTCTCACAACTTCAATAAAAGCAACATTTTCGATCCAGAAGTTCAAAAACCTAAAAGGTTTCCTATGTCTAATCACCTCCTCCATGTGTAGCAACATAAGAGCATGATCAGATCTTGTTCTAGCAAGATGTTCAACCTCCATATGAGTGAACCAATTCTACATCAGTTGATTAGATAAAATTATATCTAATCTCTCAAAAATGCAATCATTTTCAGTTCTTCCATTCCACTAGGTGAATGGACTTCCTTTGAATTGAATTTCTGCTAGTTTACAACTATGGATACAAATATCAAAATCTTCATGATCAACATCTTGGACTGGTAATCCACCATTTTTTTCTTCTTCATTCTTTTAACCAAGGGTTGTCCATATCTACTGATAGATGATATATGTCTTCCCAAAGCATTAGTCTATCCTCAGCATTACATTTAGTAGTGTAACAAGAAATTTCTGACTTTGTTGGTGATGTTTCAAGCATAGTGTCAATTGTTGCTCAGGATCCTTGACCACGATAATATCAAACTCTGAATTGACAAAGCACCATATTTTGCCAAGACAATTTGCCTTCACCACTTGCATCTTAAGTCTTCTACAATATTTGTTAATGTGTCTGGTATGTTGAAAAGGTTCCAATAAACCAATGAAAGAAAATTTATGAAAGTTATGCAACATTTGTACTCTATGGAAAGCATGTTGGGATTTCATCGACCTAATGTTCCAAATTAGAGCTTTCATAACTCAATTTTTTATTTATTTCTCTTTGGGTTCACCCTGATAGATTGATTCTCCACTCCACTTGCTTGCTTTTTCCCTTTTCTTGAGCTTTTCAGTAACTTTGGGGACGAGTCTGCTTCCAGTGGTAGACAATTCATTTCCTCGTTGCGATATTCAACTTCTGAGACACCTTTAGCCTGATTTTCCTCCAAGACCATTAACTCCCCCTCCTCCCCCCTCAGGTTATGAGACATTATATCATGTAATACCCTAATGAGAGATATTACTTGAATAGCATATGTTTGATTTGGAAACATAATGACATCCTTGTCAATACCTACCTCATCTGTATGATGCACTACTTGATGACTTTGGAATACTATTACTTTTATGTTGTTTACTTGCTCACTATTACAATCATTCTCAATACCACCATTGTCTTCTGCTAATTGCTGCTCTATTGACTGATAGTTGCCAATTGTTGCATCCTTTACCTCGTGTGCATTTGTTTCTTCTTTTGCATTTTTATCCACTGTTTGTCATGTCCTTGAATCTTGCATTCTAGACAATATTATGGAACATAGTCATATCTAATTTGAATTCCTACAGATCGCATCTCTCCAGTCTTCTCATTTATAATATCCATCATAACATATATAGAAAAATTTCCTTCCAAATCCACCAAACCCTTCACCCTTGCACAACTTGGTCTAGTTTTATTAATTGTCGCTAGATCAAGCTGTACGGATTTCCCAACTGCGATTGCCAAAGAAAATAAACATTCTTTGACAAAGAAAGTTGGCAATAGGTTTGGAAACGAAATCCAAGTCATTGCCATAGTGGTTTCTTTATTAGTCTTAAAACGTGCATCATACATCAGTGTGTGCATAGTGTGTGCATAAGATATGAATACCCATCCTTGCACTCAATATAGTAGGCCCCTTTCGAGATAAGATTCACAAAATCTGCATGTTGATTAAGCCTAATGAAAATATGTTTGTTGCGTAGTAACCCTATTTGACAATCCCCCTTAATGTTACATTGTTTGGGAATTATCAATCGTAGCAACTCCAGATCTGCTACATCATATGTAAATTTGCCAACGACCGCATATTGCAAATTTTCAATTTTGTTCATATTATCCACTTCTGCCTCCGTCCATTGAATACATGGAACACCTTCCACATATAATACTTCCTTAAGAGCAATAGATTCTGACGTAGGAGTACCGTTTGTAATTGAATTAATATAAGACTTCCCTATAGGCAAACTAGGATTTAGGATAGGCATATTTGGGTTGAGATGTGAAAAATCTGACATAGAAAGCTGACCAGCCTCCGTGGAGAGTTGGCTGGCAGCCATGGCGTTCATCAGAAAATAGGGTTTTTGTTAACCTTATATATATTAACTCATTTAACATGTAATGGATTGTTGTTTAACTGCTTCATTTGTGCACCCTTTACTATTCAATTGTTATTATATGTAAAATGAGCTAATCTTCTTTTCCTCTTCTTATGTTTCATGTACAATCGGAGGGCTGGAGTTTCTACTTTGGAACTCCCTTTTGGCCTAAAATATTAGGCCAACAACAATTAGGATCATCACAATGCTTGGAGTCTCGCAAATTAGGAGTCCGACGTTTCTTAGCCTTTCTTTCGTTGTCTTAATTATGTTGCTTGAATGTGTTTACTAACAGTTACTTATGTTTGCATAACTCTTAAAAAAATGATATTTTTCTTGTTTTTTATTTTTGAAGATAATTTATGTGAGCTAAGGTTATTTGTTAACAGGAATGATAGTTATATTATAAAATTTTGGTAACACTCTTAGAACAAATGATATTATTTTCTTGAATATAGGTTACTGTGTTAAGTTTACTTATCCGTATTCTTTTAGGCCTTTTAAGTAGGGAAGAAGGAAATTAACATTCATTTAAGCCTCTTAAGTTAAGGAAAATAAAACTTATAGTTTAGAACCCCAAATGGAGTTTCAAAAGGCTAAAATAATATTCATTTAGGCTTTTTAAAGTGAGGAAAAAGAAATCCATATTCATTTAGTCCTTTTAAGTTGAAGAGAAGGAAACTTATAGTTTAGAGTTTTCAAATATAGTTTCAAAAGGCTAAAATAATATTCATTTAGGCTTGTAAGGTGTGAAAAAGGAAAACTCATCGTTTAGGACCCCAAATGAACTTGAAACTAGTTTAAAGGCTAAAATAATTACCCTTTAGAAATACATATTGAAACTAGTTTAAATGCTTAAATAATTACCCTTTAGAAATACATATTTTTAAGAAAACAAGTAGGGAAGTAGGCCTATATATTTTTAACAAAATAAATGTAACTATAGAATACTTCCAAATAGTTAGGCCTATTCCATATTCTTTAGATCACCCCCTTTATGAAAAAATATATTTGCTATTATCACTTTTCAAATCAAATATTGCTAAAATATTTTAATTTCTTAACATGCTATTTCAAGATTTTAGATATGCCAACAGGTTCAAAAAATACAAGGTATATATATATGACCTATTATTTTGTTATACTTTATATTATTTTTCTCATATCTACCATCTCTTTTACGAATGATATTTATCTATTTTTATGTAATTTATAAATCCCGACACTTTCATATACATATTATTTTACTACATATAATTTATCGTCAATTTGTCTTCATGTAAATAAAATAATAAACATTCATATGTTCTAAACAACATACATATATATACTATACTTTATAATAAATCTTGCTAAGATCACAAACTTTATATAATATTTTAACATTTAGTATCATTATTATTTATTTTATTTATTTATTTTTGGGAAATTCTATTTTACGTATTTTCATTCAAATTATATATCACACATACTACTATATAATTCAACCAGACTATTATCTCATTTTATTTTATTTTCCTTTACGTCTTAACTCTATATATAAATAAAATAACAAATTTTTCATATCCTTCAAACTCAACATTTATATATTTAGGATAAGTTTATATAAGACACATCTATATTTTTCAGCATATAAAATTGTCATACATTTTAAGAACATTTATTTATTTTACTACATGATAAATGTACTACTATTAAATTTATTTTATAGATGTATATATGTCATACCTTGTATTTACTCTTTTTCTTAAACTAATAAAATTTACTTAACATTGATTTTTAAGCAAATAAATGAATAAATTTTCTTAATTATATTTTCCTAAATTGAGTTTAAGGACAATCATTCTCAATACCACCATTGTCTTCTGTTGATTGCTGCTTTATTGACTGATAGTTGCCAATTGTTGCAATCTTTACCACATGTGCATTTGTTTCTTCTTTGACATCTGATCCCTTGGCTTGATTAGTTGATGTTTTGTCAAAGACTTGGTTGACCCAATCCTTAGTTGATTCCTTTTTTGTATCTCCCCTGTCTTTTTAAGCTCATGCACATTTTAAGCTCATGCACATTGACTGTAATAACTGGACTGGGAACATTAGCACTAGAAATGCTAGCATCTGTAGTTACTTTATCTGTTGTATCTTCTCCTAGGCTTGCAAATCTATTACTCTTCACAGCTTTCCATGTACCCGAGTTTCCAACTACTAAGCCGCTTAATAACACCCTTGCTTTTCCTTTTTTAAAGTAGTGAACCCAAAGTCTTTCAGGTTTTTCAGTTATATCCACTGTGTCTTCTCTCTTTTCCTCCTCCTTGTCTCCAATCTCCTTTTCTGGCACCACTATCTCCTACTTTTTTTTAATCAATGTTCTACATTCCTATTTGTCATGTCCTTGCATTTTGCATTCTAGACAATATTTAGGAACATAGTTATATCTAATTTGAATTCCTTCATATCGCATCTCTCCAGTCTTCTCATTTATAATATCCATCATAACCAATTTAAGAAAATTTCCTTTCAAATCCACCAAAACCTTCACCCTCGCACAACTTGGTCTAATTTTATTAATTGTCGCTAGATCAAGCTGTACAGGCTTCCCAACTACAGATGCCAAAGAAAATAAACATTCTTTGACAAAGAAAGTTGGCAATATGTTTGGAAACGAAATCCAAGTCATTGCCATAGTGGTTTCTTTGTTAGCCGGTCATCATACATCAGTGTGTGCATAAGAAATGAATACCCATCCTTGCACTCAATATAGTAGGCCCCTTTCGAGATAAGATTCACAAAATCTGCATGTTGATTAAGCCTAATGAAAATATGTTTGTTACGTAGTAACCCTATTTTACAATCCCCCTTAATGTTACATTGTTTGGGAATTATCAATCGTAGCTCCTCCAGATCTGCTACATCATATGTAAATTTGCCAACGACAACATATTGCAAATTTTTAATTTTGTTCATAGTATCCACTTCTGCCTCCGTTCATTGAATACGTGGAACACCTTCCACATATACTACTTCCTTAAGTGCAATAGATTCTGATGTAGGAGTATCGTTTGTAATTGAATTAATATAAGACTTCCCTATAGGCAAACTAGGATTTGTGATAGGCATATTTGGATTGATATGTGAAAAATCTGACATAGAAAGCTGACGGCCGACGGCCATGGCGTTCATCAAAAATTAGGGTTTTTGTTAACCTTGTATATATTAACTCATTCAACAGGTAATGGGTTGTTGTTTAACTGCTTCATTTGTGCACCCTTTACTATTCAATTGTTATTATATTTAAATGAGACTCCTAAACTTCTTTTCCTTTTCTTATGTTTCATGCACAATCGGAGGGCTGGAATTTCTACTTTAGAACTCCTTTTTGGCCTAAAATATTAGGCCAACAATAATTAGGATCATCCAATGCTTGGATTCTCGTAAATTAGGAGTCCGACGTTTCTTAGCCTTTCTTTCGTTGTCTTAATTATGTTGTTTGGATATGTTGACTAACCTTTACTTATTTCTGCATAACTCTTAAATTTTTTTTGATATATTTCTTGTCTTTTATTTTTGAAGATTATTTATGTGAGCTAATATTATTTGTTAACAGGATTGATAGTTATATTATAAACTTTTGGTAACACTCTTAGAACAAATGATATAAAAAAATATTTTTTTCTTGAAAATAGGTTAACGTCTTAAGTTTACTTATCCGTATTCTTTTAGTCCTTTTAAGTTGGGAAGAAGGAAATTCACATTCATTTAGACCTTTCATTTAAGCCTCTTAAGTTAAGAAAAATAAAACTTATAGTTTAGAACCCCAAATGAAGTTTCAAAAGGCTAAAATAATATTCATTTAGGCCTTTTAAGGTGAGGAAAAGGAAATTCATATTCATTCAGTCCTTTTAAGTTAAAGAGAAGGGAACTTATAGTTTAGAGTTTCCAAATGAAGTTTCAAAATGCTAAAATAATATTCATTTAGGCTTCTAAGGTGTGAAAAGGGGAAAACTCACCGTTTAGGACCCAAATGAACTTGAAACTAGTTTAAAGGCTAAAATAATTACCCTTTAGAAATACATATTGAAACTAGTTTAAATGCTTAAATAATTACCCTTTAGAAATACATATTTTTAAGAAAACAAGTAGGGAAGTAGGCCTATATATTTTTAACAAAATAAATGTAACTATATAATACGTCCAAATAGTTAGGCCTATTCTATATTCTTTACATCACCCCCTTAATGAAAAAATATATTTGCTATTATCACTTTTCAAATCAAATATTTCTAAAATATTTTAATTTCTTAACATTCTATTTCAGGATTTTAGATATGCCAACAGGTTCAAAAAATACAAGGTGTATATATATATATATATATATACACACATGACCTATTATTTTGTTATACTTTATATTATTTTTCTCATATCTATATATATATATATATATATATATATACACACACACACACACACATGACCAAATATTTTGTTATACTTTATATTATTTTTCTCATATCTACCATCTCTTTTACGAATGATATTTATCTATTTTTATCTAATTTATAAATCCCTACACTTTCATATACATATTATTTTACTACATATAATTTATCGTCAATTTGTCTCCATGTAAATAAAATAATAAACATTCATATAGTCTAAACAACATACATATATATACTATACTTTATAATAAATCTAGCTAAGAACACAAACTTTATATAATATTTTAACATTTAGTATCATTATTATTTATTTTATTTATTTATTTTTGGGAAATTCTATTTTACATATTTTCATTCAAATTATATATCACACATACTACTATATATTTCTACCCGACTATTATCTCATTTTATTTTATTTTCCTTTACGTCTTAACTCTATATATAAATAAAATAACAAATTTTTCATATCCTTCAAACTCAACATTTATATATTTAGGATAAGTTTATATAAGACACATCTATATTTTTCAGCATATAAAATTGTCATACATTTTAAGAACATTTATTTATTTTACTACATGATAAATGTACTACTATTAAATTTATTTTATAGATGTATATATGTCATACCTTGTATTTTACTCTTTTTCTTAAACTAAATTTTTTTTACTTAACATTGATTTTTCAGCAAATAAATGAATAATTTTCCTAATTATATTTTCTTAAATTGAGTTTAAGGACTATCTTCGAATAGGCTCTGAGGGATGCTTAATACCTTCCCCTCGAGTAACCAAAACTCTTACTTAGAATTTCACTGGTTTCGCAAATTAAAACAGAGTTAACATTTACATATAAAAATGATTTTCCTAATATTTTCCTTAAAATTAGGTGGCGGCTCTAAAATAATTTTCAAAATCAGAGTGGCAGCCATATTATGTTATGAACTGTTTCAGCTAGCTCGGAATAAGGTGCGACAACGAGGTTCATAAGTTTTTATCAATAACATATGGATTTGTTCAATCATCATTATATCATCAATATATTATGTTTGGACTTTGTCTCAATGTCGTATCCATATAAAGGTGTTTTAGGTCAAAATATGATGGGATTTGAACACAAAATTTATCATTACGGTGCACCAAGACTTTAATTGATGTCTAACCCTTTTAGTGCGATGAAACTTGAATCCATCGTCTTACCCTCAATCAATGACATTATATATAGTCCAAAATAAAATAAAATTCACCCTTGAGCCTTTAAAATATTATCACTTTGTTATTAATAACACATATAAATTTAATCATAATAACACTTCAAAAGATCATATATAAATTATAACATTTGCTAAACGAAGTAGAGTTGGTCCTCATAGGTGGCTCTGATTATCTTTTTTCAACTTAAAAGTTTTATGAATAATTCACTTATAATTGGAAGACCAATAAATTGATTTTCAACATTAACTTCACTCATTGCTAGTTAAGATAATTTCTTTCTTAAATTGCAATTGAAAAATAAGGCAATCAGAGGTAAACACTAATCATCACAAAAAGTATAATGATACCTCAAAATCTAAAAATTAAATAAACACTTGATAATTGGACAAATAAAATTTACAGGTCAAATTGTCTCAACGATATGTATGTTATATGTTATCAATAAATTTATTGCACTTCTAAAATTAGCGTACTCTTTTTGCCATTATTATGAAGAAAACTTTTCAGAAAACAAAAATATACATTTAGCTTACCATTGATAAGTTTGTTAATTGTCCACTTAAATGACACATCATTACCTTGTCATTCACTTTTAATTTTGTGCTAAATTTGTAGCACCTTCTAGAATTTTGGTATTTGAACAATCCGTAAGAAGTGGAGTTCAACTTTGATGAATACCATTAAAGTAGAGAAACAAAAAATATCAATAATTTTTTCGCTTTCTATTCTTGAGTGTATTTTTGAAATCTAATGTATAATCGCTATACAAATAAAAATCATTCAACTTGAAAAGGTTATTATAGTTGATTTAGCATGTTTTATGCAGATTATTTAGTCTATTATTATAGTAATTCAACATTCATCAACGGGCCAAGCAAGATGAGAAAATAATAGAGAATTAAATATTTGATAAATCTAGTTAGTCGAAATTTTTCATTTTATTTATGATTGATTGGTGGAATTATTCAATTTTCCTTTTTGCAACAGTAAACATAATCATGAGAGATCATAACAAAGTATATATGCAGTAAATATTCATATACATATGCATAGCATCGATATCAAAATTAACTATTAAAAAACGTATTTTCTTCCATTGAAGAAAATAAACACTACTTAGAGTAGATGATGAGTTTGATTAGAACCTCGTGCGGATAACTTGTTATAAAACAAAGATACTGTACTAAAATTAAGAAGAAAGATAGATGAGAAAATATTCAACATAGTATTTTTCTTTTAACTTACTCTTGCCTTATGCTATATTACAACAAGAGAAATATATATACATGTATATACTTGGACACCAAATATATTATATGGATATGTATTCGACATGTATATACTTGTCCACCAAGTATATTATATGAGTGACTAGTTTACAACACATAGTATGTTGTGTGTATATCCATCTTACACACAATGTATACTATGTGTTCGCATATGTAACAACACAAAATAATTTGTGTACATTTATGTAACAACGCAAAATATATTGTGTGCACTTTATAGTACAACACAAAATATATTTATGTGAACATCTATTTTACGACATATTTAGTATTAAGTATATTAAAAGATAATTACAAAAAGCAAAAAAGAAATTATGAAATGGTTTAATGTATTTATTTGTATACTTTTAAAAGGATAAACATTATTCTATAAAAAATAATTATTCATGCATTTGTTTGATTAAAAAGGTGAATAAACATGCATCTTTTGAAACTCATACATAAAAAATGAGCATGAATAACATTTGTTTTGGTAATTAAAGGAACTTTCATTACCAAAAGGGATATGTATGTGCATACAAACCAACTTATCAGAACAACCAGTGCTTCTATATCAAAATATTCTAACCAAGATCAATGGACTACTAAGGATAAATATTCAGATAATCTTAATTTATTTATTATGTCATTTTCTCCTGATCTACCAAATAGTTCTTGTACTAGGACACTCAATATCTCTGTAGAAGTACTTTGTTTGCCTTTGAAGCAGGGGTGGATCTACGGGGCGGGAGGAGTTATAAGACCACTAAGAGGGATTAGATTACCAACCCCCATGATACAATCTTCTTGTATGTCGATTTAGCAAGTCCTCCTCTTGACATTCCCCTAGCCGTGCCAGCACAGAAATAGAAAGAGTCATGCTTCGCAGAAGAGTGAGGTTCGAGTTGATGAACTGGAGAAGGCCGCAATCAGAGGCGGATCTAGGATTTGGAGGTCCTGGGTGCCACATCATTCAAGTTAGATAAGCGGGTCGGTTGTTTTAATTTTGGGTTACAATTCGGGTTATTATCCTTTTCGATTTTTGTAAACAAATCGATCAAACATGCATGTTAGTAATATTTTCGTTTAGATATTCTGTGATTAGAGATAACTAAACAATTCATTATTTTTTTTAGGAATTAAAGGCCTTATTCACTTAGACTTTGAGAAAAAAAGAATTTTTTTCACATTAAAATTTGAGCTTGTATAAACCAACTTATAGTGTTAACCGAATATATTCATATTCCATTGACTTTATGTGTTGTTGCAGATATATAGTAGAGAGAATAAAATTGTAGTTTCAACTAGTCATCTTACTTAGCAAGAATGTCGGTGAAGATCGAAAGAACTCTAGTAATAATATTCATCATTTTTAAAACTTATATTTTTTAAAAACTACTATTTAAATACATTCTTAATAATATTTATCAATAATTAGTGAAAGTTAAAAAAAAATAAGAATTAACTACGGTGAAAATGAGTCAATTTGAATTATAAAGTATA
This sequence comes from Solanum tarapatanum, assembly GCA_029582485.1. Taxonomy (NCBI): domain Eukaryota; kingdom Viridiplantae; phylum Streptophyta; class Magnoliopsida; order Solanales; family Solanaceae; genus Solanum; species Solanum tarapatanum. The sequence continues at coordinate 20,585 of JAJOOB010006358.1, read as the reverse complement.
GTAAATAAATAAGAATGAATGGAAGAAGAAAAAACTAAAGCCCTTCACACATAAATTTAAAAAAAAAAAAAGAAAAAAGAAAAGAAAAAAAAAAGTTTCACTGCACAAAAAAATAATGCTAGCGGCGGGATTCGAACTCGCATTGCGAGTATGGCATTTCATGACCATGGCCAGTTGAACCATTCATGACTTTGTTCAGTGGGTGGCAAAGTTAATATATATTAATTTCTGATACATATATACAAAGATTTTTCTGAAATCATTGGGTGCCGTGGCATCCCCAACCGTACCCTTAGATCCGCCCCTGGCCGCAATACATCTCCAAACCCTGGATTATCCCTTCCCACCACGGATGAAATAAATATAAAGCACCAACAAAGGACTGGGAAAGAAAAACTCACATTCCTGAATAAGCAGAAAGTCTAGGAAGATATCAACCATGGATGGAAGGTCTCCTGTAATCCAGAAGGTCCTACTACCCCCGACGGGATGTGTCAGATAGATCTAGATGGATGCTTCGTTGTAGATGAGTTGCACAGTTCATTCAAATTTTTTTGGCAAAAAATTTATGTTATATATATAAGAATTTTTTTTCATATTTACGAACATATTTTGAGTTTGAATCCCTTAAATTAGGGATGATAATGGGACAAGGTGATTGTGGTGCAAACTTGCATAAATACGCGAAGACTTCCAATCATCCCGCCCCACCCCACATATAATAATTTTCTCTTTTCAACCCGCCTTCCCCCGCTTCACTTGCACCGTCCAAACCCCCCCTCACCCTTCCCCACATAATTTGTTATTATTTTCTTTATAAAATAATTTTGGTAGCTTATTCTATCATAAAAACATCATTGATGCAATAGCTGTGAAACATTATATTAAAAGACAAGTGTTTAGTTTAAAAAAACTATTTGAATATATATACAAAAAGTGACAAAACAGCAGAAGAATTATAATTAAGAAAATTGATTACTACAACACAATACCAAAAGAAAGTGATCCCTATTCTTGCTAAAAATGGATTCTCAATTAATATAACACAATGACAAAAGAAAAATAGATTATTGATTTTTTAAAAATAAGTCAAAGGATTAAGCTAATAAAAGCAAATAAAAGGTTAATCACTTAATTTGTTAAGTATTTGATAGTTGGTTTTCTTGCCTAAAGCCTAAACATATAAGTGAAAGAAATAGTTTAGCGATTTTAGCATTGAGTTTATCTCAAACCCACAACCTGCTCCATCCCACATAATTTTTATTAATTTTTTTAAACTTGCTTTGTTTTATTCCAGTAAAAGTCATAACTCGCTCCACTCCACCCTAGAAAAACTATAACCCACTCCGCCCCGCACTCACCTCGCCCCGCCCCTTGCCATACGTAAACCTTGAATAAGAAAAAAAATATAACTCAGTTGTATAGGGTCATTCAAATACACCCTTGCTTTCAGGTTTAAGTTTGACCAACTACATTATATTTTATATTTAGCTTTTGTTATGTTTATTGTTTCATTTAATTTCCAAGACAGCCATGAGCCCACTGCCCACTATAATCGTTATTTTTGTTTTAAAAAAAAAGTTGTGGAATAGTAGAATAAGGGATTTTTAATCCCAAAAATCATTTTTTTTAACCTATAAACTATAGGGTGAAAATGACTTTCACCTCTAACTTTACTTTTAAAATTGAATTTCCCTCTAAATTCTTAAAATGTCTATTATATCCTTTCATCCATCAACATTTTTTTACTTCTTTGAAACTTTATCCTATGCATTGTCTAATGAAAGGGTATAATAAAATTAATCAAAATTGGAGAGTGAAACCCACAAAATATACACTATTGCCTCCCTTGAAATCAGGGGCGAACCCATGTGCAATGTATTGGGTGCTCGAGCACCCAATGATTCCGACGAAACCTTCATATGTGTATAAAGAAAATTTGTTTAAATTGAAATAATTTATTCGCGAACACTTATAAATTAAAAATTCTTATGGGTGCTTTGGTTCTAAAGTTAAAGTTAAGAGTGCATTGATGGATTTTGTTGAGGGTTCAAATCTTGGTATGTGCTAACTATTTATTTTATATTTGCATGAAAAAACACAAGGAGACTAGCGTAGGCAACACCAAGAGTTTTTTTTTTTTGCTCATTTTTTCTTTATTGTTCCCTATTATATATTTGTATTTCACTTACTAACTAAACTATAAAAACATTACAAAGATGCTTTTAGAAAGAAACCCTTCTAGACTAGCAATTTTATGTTAAAGAAAATGAACACCACTATTTTTAAATTTTGAACTTGTCATTGTCACTATTTGAGATTATGTTTTATTGGTTTATTCACGTGTTTTTACTTTAGTTTTCGAAACATAATCATGTACCTCAAATTCCTATCCTGCCATATCAATTATCAAGCATACACAGACACCGGTCATGTTCATACTATATACCTCTGATTTAGCTAGCTACGCATTTTCTGGGCATCCCACATACTCCCCTCCTACCATACTTAATTCCTCTATATCACCAACATGGGTTGTGGTGCACTGCTGGGAGTGTTTCATCCTTAATCAGAGATCTCGGGTTCGAGCCCTGCGTATAGAGAAATTTTTGGAGCGTCACCTCCGAATGGGCCTTGGAATGCGCGATTCAAATTTAGACGGGGCTCCAATGTAGGCTCCGAACACCGGATGAGAAACCAAAAACAAAACTCCATATATTTGCTGCCATTTCGACACTATCGCACATCTTCTTGGAGAATTTGCATTTAAATTTAAAGAATAAATGATTATAAGTCTCAATCTGCTCAATCTTTTTGTTTTAATCGAATAATGATTTTCAGCAAAAAAATCATTCTTTTTTAAAAATTTCATGAAAAATATGACTATTTATTTGTAATTTAATATAATAATATATTACTTATAGATAATATTAAATATAAGGTATTAATATTTGATTTTAAAATACAGAAAGCATTGTTTAAATTGAGTTGTATTATAGAAATATTAACATTATTAACCTTTAATTATTTGACATTTATAGTAGGGTATGCAAATACTCTCTGTTATACTTTTGGGACATTGGTGCTCCTGCCGTTCAAAAAGTAGAGTATATATGCCCTTCACTCTAACAGAAGACTAAATAAGGACACGTGGCACAATCTTATCCGTCGATCCGATATTTAATAAATGTCGGGTCGGTGGATAAGATTATGACACGTGTATGTCTGTTAGTATAAAGGGTATATATGCTCTAATTTTTTAACGACGAAACACTAATGTCCAAAACTATAACGGAAAATATGTGCATACCATTTACGATAGTTCAAGATATAATTGTCATTTTTTCCTTTATATAGTATAGAAGATAGAGTAATTTTCTCAACTCCGACCATCTCCAACCCTACTCTATTTTACTCTCCATTCTCTATATTTGGAGAGTAAAATAGAGAATGTCCTCTCCAATCACTCTCTATTTTACCCTCTACTCTCTAATTATAGAGAGTTGAATAGTAGTTCTCCAAAATTCTAATATTCACAATTCTTTTTAAATGTAAAATAATATTTTTAAAATTTTATTTTATATATACTACTTTCATCTCGAGTTAATAATATTTTAAATATTTTATTTTAAATTTTTGTCACTTTGTGTTACAATTTGATGTTATTATTAATTTTCACTATGAAGAATGCACAAAATTTAAATAATAAGATAAAAATTTTAATTTAAAAATATAGTAATACATAACATAATAATTTAAATACAAGATTACAATACAATGCATAACATAATAATTTTAAAAATCACAACAATAATTTAGTAATTCGGTAGGTCGTTTCTAGATTTAACTATATTCGAAAAAGGAATTGGTGTATGATTTAAAAAAGTTGTGGTTGTGATTGCGGTTGTGTTTGTTGATTTCTTTATTCAATTATTTGTAGTTGTTCTTTAGAAATTTAGAATAAAATATAATTTAATATTAAATAAAAAATTTCAAAAAATTAAAATTTTATATTACATGAAATTATTTTGAATGATTATTTGGAAAAAAGAAAGAAAAGGTTTATACTATGAAATAAGAAAATAAAAATGAAATATAAATAATAATATAATATTGAGAAGAGAGAAGAAAATTCTTTTTTAAAAAGTAAAATAGATAATTAAATTGGAATTGATTATTTGAAAAAATAAAAAACTCTATATTTGAAGAGTAAAATAGATAACGGAATTGGAGATGCCCTCAACCAGACATATAAATTCCAAATAGTGTATGAAGTTATTTTTAGTTATGGAAAAGTAGAAGTGGTGTAAAAAGATAAAAAGATGGATATCCTTTTCCATGCCACTCAAATCCGACAAAAAGTACTGTCCTTTACGACTATACCCATAATAAGGCCAAAGATTGAATAGGATATCCTCTTTTATTACTTTATTTTCAATCAAATCAATTTGTGTGTGTGAAAATTGAAACAAAAAAACTTTGTCATCATTCTCTTTTCCTTTCTTTCAATTTAATTTATTTGCAGGTTTTACTGCTATTCTCATGTGGCCACCTACCGCACAATATGACTTTTTGTACAGTGAGAATATAACCTTTTATGGCCGTTTGGTTAATGAAGTGTATATATTAGTTATACAAGTATTAATTCATCAAAATGAGATAAATTATTTTGAAAGTATCAAATTTTAATGTGTAAAAAAATAAACTTAAAGAAGATATAGTGTATGCAGTTTATGCGTTATATAGGTCTGGGCCGTCTGGCTAGTGTTCCAAACTAACCGATGTTTTGGTCAGCCTTGACCTATACACATCTCCACTTAGTGGCCGCAACAAAAGTTTTATCAAGGGGTTTAGAATATGAAAAAATAACACACAAAAAAATTGAAAGAAATCAATATATGCTATATATATATACATAAAATAATTTAAAATTTTAATTATATATAAACAACATAATTTTCCCGTTAAAGGGGGGTGCAACCCTACTTGGCTTCGGCCCTAACTCCACTTCAATCGACTCAGACTCTATTTATGTCTAATTTTCATCTTTATCGTTTGTTTTTCTCTCTTCCTTTCAAGACTTTTGGAAATTAGAGTCCATTTGGATTGGTTTAAAAATGTAGTTTTTAAGTAAAAAAATCAAACTTAAATGACTTTTAAGTAAAAAAATAAAAAGTAGGGGAGACCTATTTTTGGTTTTAAACTTATTTTAAGTTATTTTAACTTTGTCAAACACTTTCTAACTTATTTTAAGTTATTTCTATTTTCATCTTTATCGTTTGTTTTTCTCTCGTCCTTCTAATTTTGGAAATTTAAGTCAAAAAATAATAAGTCAAATTTAAATGACTTTTAAATCAAAAAATAAAAACTTTTGATTTTTAATTTTTTAAAGTCATTTTAAACTTGTTTTGAGTTATTTTTAACTTTGTTAAACACTCTCTAATTATTTTAAGTTATTTTTATATTTGTCAAGCACCTCCAAAAGTCATTAACTGAATTAAAAATAGATTTGACCAACTTTTAAATCAATTCAAACACCCTCTAAGTAGTCTCATGCATTAGAAAGCTCAATGCTATCGATAAAATTCAATATTTATTTATTTGGGATAATACTATAGGTTGAAGGCCTCAACCTATAGTTTTGGGGTTGAAAAGTGTTCAAATAGAGAAAAGACATATATACCCACTCTCCCGAGTTATACCCCAAGTTTGATGGAAATACCTTATTTTAACGGAGGTCATATATTACCTTTTAAACTATTTTAAAATAGAATAAAAATATCACCCTAGGTAATGAAGTAGCATAGATAGTGCTAGTGATGGAGGCAAAAATTTCAGCAAGACAATTCAAAATATGAATAAGTAATACTTGAAGTCATGAAAATTAATTATAAGAAGATAAACGAGACGGAAAGGGATGCATGCAACATAAAAGATTAATCTTAATCCACAACAATTTAGTTCGCCTTATCATTCTTATTCAACATTTCTTTCTACTTTTGTCTTGCTACATCGAACCCTTCTTTAAAAAACAATATTTTTTTTTCATTTCATTTAACAATATCTTATTTTAATTTCAACTTTCATTTTTTGTTTCGATTTAGTGCCCCTTTAATCATTAGTATTATCTTTGAAAACCACCAATATAATATCCTTATATGAATTATGAATAAGAGAGAAAAAGAAACAAAATAATAATAAGAATCTAAATGTAATTTTTTAGTTTTTGGTAAAAGGTAACGAAAGATTGATAGTTTAAATATAAGTATTATAAAATTTTACTATTATGAAATACTCCCAAAAAAATGTTAGTGTATTTTACCAAGGAACTCAAATGAAGCACAATAGAAATTCCTGAAATGGGGAAAGACACATGCAGTTCAGGACTTTGAATATCGCTGAAAAAGTAATTAAGAAGCTGAAGAGAGTAAGGGAAAATCCATGCGACTAAAATTGCTAATGCGGGGTTCAAATTGTGAATCCTAAATGTTGTCTCACAATCAACTAATTTGATACTCCCAGATAAGATAAAGTATGTACAAAATGCATGTTATGTAATTCAGATATGTTATTGTACAAAAGAATGTGGAGTAAGTATGGAATCAATAACGTGAAATGAGATTGTTCCATGCTCAAAATGGGAGGGGAGAAAGGAAAGGTCATTTGACCCAAATAGGATTTGAATTGTGAAATGAATAAGCTATGAAAAGTAGTAGGAAATTTCAACAATAATATATATAGACTTGCAGGTGGGGCCTCATGTCACTCTTTACAAGTGTGTAATTTTCAAGATTGTTTGAATACTTGTATGTCGGAATTTAATGAAATTGAGAGTAATGGTAAGGTCTATACTTCAAATGATAAAGATATATACTACTAATAATGAGGCTTATTTTTCCCAGTGAATAACATATCTTAATAAAGCTTTTACCTATGCATAAAAATGCTTTAAAAAAATGAAAATTTTATAGTTATTAGGATTCAAACCAACAATGGAATGAACCCCTTAAACATTGAGTCAAGCTTTTCTCTTTGAAATTTCACCTTACATTATAATGTAAATTTTCGATGAAAAAGGAATTCAGATAAATCCCTCACAAGTCACAACCTCCTAACCCTGACCCAAAGAGTGTGTATACTATGCACAATCTTGAAGATATATGAAAGTTACAAAAATAATTTCAAAATTAATTAACAAGTACAAGTATCATTTTTTCATGGGACATACACTATTAATTACATCTAATTATAGTCTTCATCCTCTTCTAAACCTTTTCCACTCCATTTGATATTCTTTACCTACTTGCATCTAATTCATACGTGTAGCCCAAAAGTTCAATTTGAATTCCACCCAAAATCTTCATCAACTCATCTTAGATTCGATTCGTTTTGATTTAATTTCATCAAAATCTTTGTCGCCTTTATTTTGATTCAACTAATTTTTTTATATTTGAACTGACAAATATTCATGGGAGAGAGTAATATTTTGAACTCACCAAAAATTTCAACGCATGAGGTTATTTATGACTATTTGTTGTGCTATTTGCGGTAATTACCTATACATAGCCACCAAGATAATTTTTTAGATGAAAGATATCACCCGACAAATTTATTTGGGAATACAAATCGTTAATTTTTAGATGAAAAATATCGCCCAGTAAAATATGGAATACAAATCATCAAATTCTATTTTAACTGTACAAAATTGTTTGGCCAAAATTACCTATAAGATGAATCCTAAAAATGTCACGCCTAGAGCCTACACTTTGGACATAACCGACATTTAGAACCATTTCTGGTGTCAAGTGAATCATTGACATGGCTTGCTACTAAATTGGAGACTGAATAAATATGTGAAAGTTGTTTAAAGGTGGACATGCAATTGCCCTAGAAAATCACTTCAATCATTTATAAGTAATAAATCTTAAATAAGACATGTTGATAAAACAACTGATATTAAGACTCAATTGATTCATTTATAAAGCTTCTAACATACTGAAGATAGGTTAGTTGGACAAGACCCAAACTACCTGAATATTCTACTAACAACATCTAATAACTAGATAAAGTGGAGCTCTCATAAAGCTAGGAGGTCTCACCAAAGTTGGATGAAAGTGATTAGACTAATCATTAAAAGTTGCAGCGCCGAATGACGTTAGTTCATAAAATGTACAACATGTAAAATAGTTGAGTGAAATAACTGACCAAAACTGAACATATTGTGCTCATGAATAACTCTGAAAATAGACTAAAATAAAGTCAACTGAATAGTAATGCATATATGTGTACTTTTAACACTAAACTCTATTATTGAAAACATGCAGGATAACAAATATTGAAAATAATATATCTTTAATTTTCTTGGGAAGTTTCTCTAACTGATAACCATCACATGAGCCTCATGATGATACAACATTTTTCCCATGTTGCTAGAGTCATTTAGTACTTTGTCAGGGTAAAGGACAAACTGAACTATGAATCTAATATTTAAGCCCTTATCAGGGGCTTTCTGAGGAGTCGTCCGAACCAACATCACGATCCTATCCTACGTTGGTGGTGCAATTTTGAGGTTTGGATAATTTGAAATTTTACCCAACTCGGTGCTCAATACTGCTCCAAAACTATGCATTGTGCTTAATAACAATAAAGATATCCCACTTTAGGGAAAGTATCCCACTTTATGAGAAAAACTGATACTCTGAGTTTACAGATCTACGCTCAATAATGCTTCTTTAAAACTGAACTAAACTTACTCTAAAACTTGACTATGCTTTTATGAAAAACACAACACTATGCTTTCTCAAAACTGAGGTATGCTTTCTTTGAAAATGAATATACTTTCTTTCAAAAAAATTTGCTTTCTCAAATATGAGATATGCTTTCTTTGAAACTGAACATGCTTTCTTTAAAAAACAGTCTAAACTTTCTTTTTAAAAATATACATCTGAATGCAAATTTTACTTTCTTGAACTCTTTCTTCAAACAATGCACTTGAAGTTTGAAATAAGAATACTTTCATGAAAATCTTAAACTTATATGATATGTTATGACAAAGTTTTCAAATAATTTTGATAAAAAGAGTCATGTGGTAGAATAACATGAACCCTAGATCAATCAAGAATCATCAGTAAGATATAGTATAATAAATTCAATAATGGAATCAATGTCAATGAACAAGTTTAAAATAAATAAATTTGATAATAATGGACTTTGGATAAAAAAAACTTATCTTTGATCTTACTATCTGAAACTGTAGAGATAGTGCGTGAGGAAGAACTTAGTTCCTCAATATGATAATCTTACATACCTTATACACTCCAAATTCTTGAGAAAAGTGTGATTTTGGAGGAAAAGATGGCAAGAATCTATTTCTTGAACCTTAGAGGTGGAGTTTCTTGAAAATCATGAATTTCACAAGTAAAAGGTATTAATTCGTGTTTAGACGAAGAAATCATCAAAATTCTATGGTCAAACATCACTTTAAATGCTAGATGAATCTTGGAGAAAATTGGGTTTTTGAGAGCTTTGTCTATTACTAGTTGTTTGGTATACCTTTTCAGGTCATATATAACTAATGCTTGTATTACTAAAATACACGCTATAGTCTATTGGGGTATGTATCGCTTATATGCATTAGTAATGCAATGAGTTCTAGTGCATGCATTAACATGGTCAAAGACACAACTGTCCCTCAAAACCTTTTCTACATTCTTTCGAGTTTTTGGCTAAAATCATCCTTGAACTATGACTTAAACCTAAAGAACGCCCTTGTGTTATATAAGTGAACAAAAAAATCTCTGCACTATCCAAAAAGTTACAAGATTCATCCAATGCCTATTTTTTTCTAAGAAAGACAAAATGTATCCAAATTCTAAATATTCTTTGCAAAAAATATGGTCAAACAGAACTCCAACTTCAAAATTGTCAAATAAAGTTATTATTATTATTTTTATTTTAATAACCAAACACCCACTTAATTTTACTAAATTTTCAACATTTATGTACATTGTATAACATGTGAATTATATTGTATATAACGTACCTACATACTATTTTATAAAAGAAAATCTCTAAGTAACTGGGTGTAATATTTTTAAAATGATTTTTTTGCATAATTTTTCTGATCATTGAAGCATACCGTATAAACATTTCAAGACTTATGTATTGTTGCAAGTCAATTGACTTGATGATGCAATAAAACTATAAACTAACAACACGCAAATTTTAAATTCTGAAATGGAAAGATTCATTTTTTATCCATATTCTTATTATTATTATTTTTTTTTGGGGGGGGTAACTTTGATATTCTCGTCATGACTAAGACGTGAAGAAATTAAAAAAAAAGTGTTTTTTTTTATTGATTTAGTCAATTTCTTGACAAAAATAGACTGAAGGATGATTTTTGTAATTTTTTGGAAAGTATAAAGATGTTTTCTGTTCACTTATATAGGTAATAGAATGATGTATATTAGATTTGAGTCTTAGTTAAGGGATGATTTTAGGCAAAAACTCTATTTTTTCCATCACATTTGTAGAAGATGTTTTGTAAATAATTTTCTAAAAAAAATTATGCAATGCATATTATTTTTAATACATAAAATAAAACACCACATAAGAAAAATCTCAACATAACTAATACAATATTATTACTCCCTTTGTCCCTAATTACTTGTACACTTTTGAATTGGAACACCTATTAAGAAAATAATTAATGACATAGTGAGTTTACCATTTTACCCCTATTAATTATGAAGTGTATGAAAAGTTCTATATTTTTAAAAATAATTAGTCATTTAATTAAGGATATAATAGATAAAAAGAATTTATTATTTCTTGATTTGTCAAAATAAATAAGTATTAGGAATAACTATAAAAGAAAAAATGAATAACTAATTAAAGAGTACTACACAATATTTATATTAATTTTGAACACCCCATCAAAAAATCCCTCAATGAAAGAAAGACATTTGTAATAGAGACATTTTAAAACCTTGTGTATAACATTTTTATACTTTTGATTAAAATGTAAAAACAAGAAAGAACCGGACCACCTTTCTCGAGGGTGAAAAAGTTGAAAATCCCAATGGTCAATATATATCTCTCTGTTTCTGTCAGAGATTTTTTTTGCTTGTTTTTTTCCATCTGTAATCCATCAACACCTTCATCTTTCTACCCTTTGAATCATAGCACCTAACAGTTCTACTACTATTACTCCACTTCAGTACATTTACATTATTGACTTCTACAGTAAGAATCTTTGTGCTCTGTTTTTCTTTTATGGTTATTTTCTTTTTAGAGAGAGTAAAAGCAAGAAATTAAAGCTACTTTCTTGTATTGTAGGGTCTATCTGTTTTGAATTTCTTCAACTTACCCTAAAAAATTTTATTGTTTGTTTGCACTTTTGCACTTTCTTTCTACATTCTCTTTCTCTCTTCCTTATTCATGGCTTTTTCTTCACCAACGAACCATTGATGAGTTCCCATCACTTGCCATTGATTGAGCATTCAAAGCTCAAAATCATTGTCTTCTTCATAATCAGTTTTGTCTCTTTTCCAACTATAACTAAACATTTTGCTTACTAATTGCTACTCTCCAAGAACAGGGCTTTTCAGTTTTGAACTACTCATACGAAAATGCTTTCTTCCTTATATATCATTAATCTTGTTCTATTTACATTTTTCTCCTTCACAACTACCACCGCCGGCGCCGGCGTCTACTACCGGCACCGGCGGATTCTCCATCAACCCTTTTTTCCAGTTGTTGATTCTCTCCCACCATCTTCACTTCCTTCCATAACTCACCCACCACTTTCTTCTCCTCAATCTCAACCTCAACCACAACCTCAGCCTAAATTTCCATTTTCTACTCTATCACCGCCGGATATGCCATTAACGCAAAACCCATTTTTTCCAGTCTTCTCTTCACCGCCACCACCTCCTCCGCTACCTTCTGACAGTTATGCAACCTTTCCGGCGAATATCTCCTCACTTATTTTACCACAAACTTCCTCTCATTCTTCCACCAAACCCATTTCTGGTAAACTCATTGCTATCATTATCTCAGTTTCTGTTCTCTCTGCAGCTTTTCTCACTTCTCTTGTCGCCTTTTTCCTTCATTACTATCGTCAAGGAAAAGTTGAAGAGAAAAGCTACTATCAACGAACAGATAGTCTCCGACTTGTCCCTCCTAATGCCACTCCCTCGGACGGTGTTGTCATCAAGAAACACCTTCCATCTCCACCTCCACCTCCACCTCCACCGCCTCCGGCGATGGAAGTGCCGCGTCACACTCCCACTTCCAATAGCTCGGAATTTCTTTACCTTGGAACACTCGTGAGCTCTAGAGAAGTTGAATCACCGGAGCTCCGACCAGCTGACGGCGTTGCAGTGAACTTCCAAAGACTTGGATCACCGGAGCTCCTACCACTCCCGCCGTTGCCACGTCAGCATTACCGGCAGACCCGCAAGAATGGTGCTACTGAAGTGGGGTACAGCGGGGAAGATGATGAGAATGATGAAGAGTTTTTCTCTCCTAGAGGGTCTTCAGGGGATAAAGGTAGTCCGAGTCAAACAGTATCAAGCTCCCATGCAACACCATATGAAGTTCCATTACAAACCCAGAATAGATTTCTATACTCAAATTCGAATTCACCATCGGAATCTTCCTTGTTGAATAGTCCTTCACTAGAGTTCAACTTAAGCCCAAAAAGCTTAACGTCCAGATCACCTGATTCGTTGGTGAATTTTCTAGCTCCGCCACGGTTTATTCCTACACAGACATTTAGGGGATTTTCATCACCTCCGTTATCTTCGGGTGATACCCATAATTCCCCTTCAATAGTTTCAGATTCATCAGCACGGATTTCTGAGTCTTCACTGAGGAATCTGGGTGGTTTTGGGAGCTATGTGTCGATGAAAGTACCACCACCACCACCTCCGGCTCCACCACCGAGGTTTTGGGAAGCTCCTCAAGTTCCAAAATCCGTGGAGGCGGAAAATGGAGGACCACCGGTGCTGGTGGCACCATCTATGCCTGTTTTAGGTCATCATGTTAGTGGCAATATTAAAAGCTCAGAGGCTGTGGAGAGGAGGAATGATGAGATTACAAAGCCAAAGCTGAAACCTTTGCATTGGGATAAAGTTAGCTCTACCTCAGATAGAGCAATGGTTTGGGATCAATTAAAATTTAGCTCTTTTCAGTAAGATTTGTATCGTTAAATTCTTTCCGGTCATTGTTGAAAATAGAGTACATTCTTGTTTCCTAATTTTTGAAGGGTGTGATTTCCGTTGTAGGTTGAATGAGGAAATGATAGAGACTTTATTCACTGCGAATTGTTCGAATTCGAATCCAAAAGATGGGATAACACGGCTGGTACAGCCAGTGTTGAATCAAGAAAACCGGGTGCTTGATCCGAAGAAGTCTCAAAATATTGCAATTTTGCTGAGGGCACTTAATGTCACTAATGAAGAAGTTTGTGAAGCACTTTTAGAGGGTAATATCATGCACTTTGTCTTTTGAGCTTTTCGTAAATTCTCTTGAATGTTCACAACTAGCAATCGTTAATTAGGATTATGGTAAGGATAAACTTTTCAATGCACTGCATTAATTTTGATCCACTTGCTCTGGTTTAGATATTTAGCTTAATCTGGTTAATTGCCTTGTTCGGATAAACTCCTAAATACTTTGGTTTTTGAACTTTTATGTTTATTCTTTAAATGTGTCATTGCTTTTACTAGATATGTTGAAGTTTGTTGAATCTGATTGCTTGCCATTTATATTTTACTCCTGCTATAGAAATTTAGCCTCAGAAGTGTTTATTCGTTAGCTGAATGCCTGGTTCTTAAAATCTACTGTATATAATATTCAATCAATCAATGAACTGCTAATTTGGTACCACATTCTGGTGGCTTATAATTACAGTCTCATCCAGTTATATTGCCATCGCTCTCATCTTGAACAACAATTAGTGGTTATTCGATTTTTGCATGAGGGCACTGATTCAACTTCTTTTTGCTTAACCAAAATCAGGGAATGCTGATACTCTGGGAAGTGAGTTACTTGAGAGTTTATTGAAGATGGCTCCCACTAAAGAAGAAGAGCGGAAGCTGCAAGAGTTTAAAGATGAATCACCATTCAAGTTAGGCCCAGCCGAGAAGTTTCTCAAGGCAGTGCTTTATATCCCTTTTGCATTTAATAGGGTGGAGGCTATGCTATATATTGCAAACTTTGATTCAGAGATTGAATATCTTAAGAGGTCATTTGAAACACTAGAGGTAAATTGTGCTTATCTGTTCTTGAATGGTACACTTTATTTTGCTCGACAATATTACCTGTCATGATGGCAAATTGGCAATACCCCTATACCACATTGCTTCTTGAAATTGATTTTAGCTTCCTCCTATTGTGACCTTGTTATGCTATACTTTTTTTTTTCTTCTGGTTTCAATGTTCTCCCCTACCAGCTCAATCCATTATGCTATGTCAACATATTGGATGTCATAACTTTGGTCTGAGATTGCCATTCTTTCTCTATGTACATGTACCATTGTCCAGATCTCGTTCATGCATGAGTTTATTTAACTTCATTACAATGCCATACTTCTTTTATGGACATTCGTTCTTAATAGGGTCATCTGAAACACTGACGTTTCTATATGTTGACTGTTTAGACACAATCTCATTGGTTTAACGTTAAGAACACTGATGAGATTTTGACCATGTAGAGTACTTGGGTCCGGCCCAATTTCCGTGGTTGGGCAATGTTCATCAATATACTTTCACTGTAGATATGCTGTGTTTGAACTTTGATGACATCAATATGTCTTGTTCCTTTAGATTCAGTTAGTAGCTTCGATTTGATGAGCTGAATGTTGGATGTCCACCTCCTTGAAAACTAATATATTCATCCTTTCAGACTGCTTGTGAAGAGCTAAGGAATAGTAGGATGTTTCTAAAGCTACTAGAGGCTGTACTCAAAACAGGGAACCGCATGAATGTTGGAACCAACAGAGGAGATGCCCGTGCATTCAAGCTCGACACACTTCTTAAGCTTGTAGATATTAAAGGTGCTGATGGGAAGACCACACTACTGCATTTTGTTGTTCAGGAAATCATCAGAGCAGAAGGGTCTCGTCTTTCTGGTGCTGATGATCAGAATCCAATTGTAGAAAAGACACTGCAGGATGAGGTTGAATTCAGAAAGATTGGCCTTCAAGTTGTTTCTCGCCTAAGTGGTGAGCTTACAAATGTGAAGAAAGCTGCTGCTATGGACTCTGATATTATTAGCAATGAAGTTGCAAAACTAGCTGCAGGAATTGCTAAGATCACTAATGTTCTTAAGCTGAACAAAGAGTTGGTGCCGAGTGAGAATAGCAGAAAATTTTCTGAGTCAATGAATGGATTCTTGAAGACGGCAGAGCAAGAAATTATCAACATCCAAGCTCAAGAGAGTGTTGCCCTCTCAATGGTGAAGGAGGTGACAGTATATTTCCATGGTGACTCGGCCAAGGAAGAAGCTCGGCCACTTAGAATATTCATGGTAGTAAGGGACTTCCTCTCTATCCTCGATCAGGTGTGCAAAGATGTCGGGAGAATGACTGACCGAACCACAATCAGCTCAGGTAGACAATTTCCCTTGACAGTCGATGCAGGGCTTCCCCAAGTTTTTCCTGGATACAACGTAAGGCAACACGATAGCTCCTCTGAGGATGAAACAACCCCATCTGCGTCATGACATAGTGTTATCAGATGACTTCCTTCGCCCATAATAGGCTGGTTTATTTCCACTGTATAGTTTGCTGGAGCCTATGGATTGGTCTTTTTGATGTCCCAAGTGTAGTAGATATCAGTCTTGCATTTCTCATCTGTATTTATACCTTTTCTGTAGTTGCATTCTAGAGCTATCTTATTATAATTTTATTGGTAACCGCTCTTTTTTTAATGATTGTAATATAAGGAAGTACAAGTATATCAGGGATTATCATTCATGATATTTGATCACGAGACCATAAATATAAGGCGAAATGATTTGGTGGACCTTTGTACTTGTATTTGTTTGTATTGTGAACCCTTCTATTTACCCTTTTGTCATCTGGACCCTTGAATCCATCCAAACCCAATATTTTGAACACATTTTTTGATGTGGTATGGTGCGTGTTGCACAAACTCGTACACGGCCAAAAATAAAAATAAAAAATTCACGTATGAATATTATATTCCACGTTGGTAAATGACTATTCCAACTAAGAATAGTCCAAACCTTCGCGATTTTTCCACTTCTCCCCTTCTCCTCTCTGCGATTTCTCACAGTTCGTCTGTGATTTTGCTTAGTTGAAGCTTGGTTCCACTGCGATATTCGTTGTGAGTTCTTGCCTTTTGCGTTAGTTCTGATTTTTTTCATTTTCTTCATGCGTATCTATTTGATTTTAGGGTCGATTGTCATTCGATTTTTTGAATTTTTTAGGGATTTTACTTTGGTTTGGGTGTAGTGTTAGTGTAATATGCTTTCGTAGTTGATGTATGACTTTGAGTGACTTCAATGGTATATTCGTGAATTCGAGTAGATTCTAGGGTTTATTCGTAAAATCTCAATTTCGACTAAAATTAATATTTTATTTCTGGTCAATTGTCTTGGGTATTGATAGTGTTAGTGGTAGTGGTCCATTGTTACAACAATTCATTAGTGGTCCATTGTTACTTTAGATTCTTGACAATTGACACCTTGTTTTCTTTAAAAAAAAATTAGGGCGCTTTTTATCTTATAGTCTTGGTAAGTTAATGGCTTTAACTATAATTGTTTTTCTTTTGACTTTACAAGCATCGTAAGTTAATGACTTTAACTATAGTGACATTTCAATTTCACTATGGGGTTGTTTTGTATCTGATCCTACTTTAAGGTATACCAATGGAATCACTAGTGTTGAAAAGATTAATATAGATGTAGATGAGTTGCATATTATGTTGTTTCATAAAATAGCACTGGAATTGGGTGTTGAAAATGTTGAGACATTTGAATGTAGAGTCAACAAGAAGGGTACTTTTTACATGTTAAATACTGATTCTGATGTTTTAAACTTTCTTAATGGTTTGAAGGGTGCTGATTTTGTTGATGTATATGTTGTACATCCCATTAGTATACCTTTAGTTGTTGAGGAGATACTTGTATTGTCTAGCACTAATGTTGATGTGAACTCATCTCTACAAAAAGATAATGTTGATGTGTCCTCCTCCCTACACAAAAATAGGGTTGATCTGTCATCCTCCCCACAAATAGATAGGGCTGATGTGTCTTCATCTCAACCATTTGATGGAAATGAAAATAGACATTTAAACCAAAATCAGTCCCCTTTAGTTGAAGAGCAGTCCCCTTTAGTTGAAAAGCAGTCCCCTAGAGTTGAAGAACAAACCCCTGACCCTAGAGTTGAAAAACATTCTGATTCTGATTCACTCTATGATGTTGATGAAAATATTGATGATTTGAGTGATTTGGATGAGGAGTTGCTTTAAGCTAGGCAGCCTAACATTCAAGAACAAGTTAAAGATAAGGCTGATAGAGTAAATCTAGATGAGATATCATCTGGTCCTGTAGGTATAGATGCTGGTTTTGAAGACATTTATAAGGAGAAGAGGGGGAGATTTGAAGGCAATTTGGGTGGTGATGACCCTTATTTTGATAGCTCAGATCCTGATAGTGACCTTAGTGAAGATGAAGGGGATCCTGTTGAGAATGATGAAGTGGTAGATCCAGCACTGAGGAAGGAATGTACAAAGATCTACTTTGATCCAACTGCTAAAAAGATTTTATTTCAATTGTATATGGTGTTTTTGAATCACATTGAGTTCAGGGAGGCACTGCAAACTTACTCTATTCAGAAGGGTGTTAATATTAAGTTGAAATCTAATGAGAAGGAAAGGATAAGGGTAAAGTGTAAGAAAAAGGGTTGTCCTTGGCATATTCTTGGAAGTATTGATGGTAACACTGAAAACTTCAGTGTTAAAACATATTTTTCTGTCCACAAGTGTTTTAAAAGAACAAGAAACAAACTGTGTACCCCCATTTGGATTAGTAAACATTACAAGGAAAGGATTATGAGTGAATCTACCATTAAACTACATCAGATTCAGTCTTTGATACAAAAACAGTATGATTTGTATGTTAGTAAGACAAGTTGTAGAAAGGCAAAATTGAGAGTTATGAATGAACATATGGGAGATTTCATAAAGGAGTTTGCTAGGTTGTATGATTATGCTGAGCAATTAAAGACCACAAATCCTGAAACCATTGTATCTATTAGGACATCCAAGAACACAATTCTAGGAAAAGAGGTGTTTATGGGCATCTATATTTGTCTTGGTTCCTTAAAAAGTTGATGGAAAGAAGGGTGTAGAAGGATTATTGGTTTAGATGGTGCATTTCTCAAAAGTGTATGTAAAGGTGAACTGTTATCTTGCATTTTCAAAGATGGAAATAATCAGATGTACCCTATAGCATGGATAGTAGTTGATAAAAAAACCAAGGACACATGATCTTGGTTTCTCAAGTGCATCAAACATGATTTGGAGCTTACAGAAGGTGAAGGACTAACAGTGATGTCTCATATGCAGAAGGTATTGCTAAATTGTTTGTTAAATTTATTCTTTAATTTCTGGACTAATTGATATTTAACATTGTTGTATGTCAAATGTTCTTTGTTTGACATGGTCTTCATCTTGCACTTATTGATGTATTGCCGAATGCTGAAATTAGATGGTGTGCTAGGCATATATGGGTAAACTGGAAGAGAGAATGGAAGGGCGAAGAAAGGAGAAGAAAATTCTGGCAGGTTTCCAGGGCATCATTTGAGGTACTTTTACAGTCCAAACTTGATGACTTGAGTGAGTTAGGAGAAGGCATTGTAGAAGCTTTGTTAATGTATAACAAAGAAGCATGGTGTAGGACATATTTTAAAGAACATAGCAAGTGTGATGTGGTTGAGAACAAAATGTGTGAGACTTTCAATAGTTGGACTTTAGGTGCTAGGTTCAAATCAATAATCACTATGCCAAAGGAAATAAGAGTCAAAGTTATGGAAAAAATGAATCAAATGAGAGAATTTTTAGAAAATGGATTACTGATGTATCAGCAATGGCTAAGAAAAAATGCTGAAATTGCAGATAATTGTGAGGTAAAGTTTAATGGTGATCTTGGCTTTGAAATTCATGATCCACCATATAAACATGTTGTTGACCTAAAAAAGAAGACGTGTAGTTGTAGGTCATGGCAACTAAAGGGAATTCCTTGTGGCCATGCACTTACAACAATTCATTATAAGGATTGGATTGTTGAGTCATTTGTTGATCACTGGTATAAGAAGGAAACATATTTGAAAGCTTATAATAGGTTTATTCAACCTATGACAAACATGAAGATGCGTCCAAAAAGTGATAGGCCAACCATTAAACCACCTGAAATTACTGCCATACCAGGAAGACCAGGAAAAAATAGGAGAAAAGATAGTGATGAGCCAGTTAAGAAGAAGTTTGGAAAGGCTACAAGGAAGGGAAGAAAAATGAAATGTTCTGCGTGTAAGACTTTTGGACATAACAAGAAAGGATGTCCAACTATGGTAAGTTGTGTTTTAATGTGTCTCTGTTACTGAATTTTACTCTTGTTATACTTTTGACTTTAATATATGTTTGTAGAAAAATGTTGTTGCTGGAACAAGTGATGCAACTGCTGGAACAAATGTTGCAACTTCAAATGTTGCTACTGGAACTAAGGCTAGGCATCGGACAGGGTTGTACCGGTACCATTCCGATTCTTTTCGATCCAATAGTCTTCAGGACGGAACGGGACACCGTGAACCGGTACAGGGAACGGAACGTATCACGATTTGATACCGGTGTATCGGTATCGGTTTATCCCGATTTATTCGATTTCGATTAATTATTTTTTATTAATTAATTTATATTATAATTTATATATATAAAAAAAATAAAAGATATAGGCTTTCCCAATGCCCTAGGCGGCAACTTTTCAGCAAAAAGCCTGTTGCCCCTGCCCCCTGCCGACCTGTCCCATCCAGCCATCCCCAGTCCCCACTCCCCACTGGCCAATGCTGATTGCCCCAGCCCCCAACAGAAATATTTTCAACGTCTCTACTCTCCAGACTCTAATCCATATTCCATTTCAACGACTATATTTTCCAATTTCAACACATAATCACAATTTCTAAAAACTATATATACTCCCTCTCTTTATATTTTTAATTACAATTTACGTATTTACAGTATTTAACAATTAACAATCATCAATTTCTCTCAATTCTCAATCTTTCTCAAAGTTTCAGACTTTCAATATTCAAGTTCCAAATTTCAATCATATTATTTTGTAATTGTGAAGATTTCAATAATCATTTGGTGAATTTTGGAGTAGGAATCTTCTTCAAACTTCAAGTTTCGACATCAATTTTTCAATTTTCGGTTATAATCAGTTGTTCTTTACACAAACGTTTGGTAACTTCGTTCCACTCTCTAATCTTATATTTATTTTTTGTATTTATTATTTGTAAGTTGTTCTTGTTATATTTTATTTGTTCTTGTTAAAT
>JAJOOB010006357.1:0-130074 GCA_029582485.1 Solanum tarapatanum | reverse complement strand
TTTTTTGTTTTTTGGATAATTAGAAATTGGAGGGAGAGTTAAATATGTTGGAGGGAAAATAATATTTTAGTAAAATATTTAGGGAAACTACAAGGTCAGAATTGTTAAGTGTTGTTTTAGATTTACATAAATAGCACACTTTAAAAGTGTAGTTATATGTGTAAATAGGTGCTGCCAATTATATCATTATATGGCAATGCTTAAAAGGTGTTGCCTATACCACTAAAGAGCACGCTTTAGAAGTGTTGCCAATATTATTGTGGCCAAAAGCAAAAAACTATGGCTACGCTTCAAAAGTGTACCCAAAAATATTTTAGGCAACACTTTATAAATGTTGCCCAGATTTAGTGTAGGCTTAGGCCTAAAATGGTGTAGTGTGGCTAGGATTGGGGAACTCATGGATTCTTGAGGAATTAAAGTTAAAATCATATAAAATCAATAATACATTCTTAAAAAAACACAATTCAACCTTAAAAAGAAACTTTTTAAAGGAATACATGGGGTTGAGTTGAAACCCTAGCTTTTGGAATTTTCTAGATTTGAGATAAAAGATTTTGAAGGGACTCTTTGGGTGATAGCTACCCCAGGATGAAAACTACCATACCTTAGGTGTATAATCCAACCAAATTCGTATCAAAAATCTCCCTTCTTCAAGCTCTAACTTGAACTCTTTCTTTGTTCTTCAATGGAGGTTTCTAGGGAGAAGATTTTTGGAGAGGAGGGTGTTTTGGGATTTGATTAGGGCCTTGAGATATGATGAAATAATTAGGTGTTTAATGACATAAAATACTTTATATAGGTAAAATAAATCCATATAAAATGACCCCTAATGAAAACTAATTAAAAAGGAATTTACCTAAACACCCCTACCTAGGTCGTGTCTTGGACAAAAAGTGAAGGTCCCATCCACGCTTATGACCCATGTATCGTGAGTGGGACCACGGCCCATTCTGGTTGGGTCGTAGATGGTTTAGAGGCCATGGAAGGTCAGCCTTTACTCACGAACATGGGCTACAGAGTGTGGATGTACCTATGCCCCGTAGGTCCTATCCGTAGCTCACATAAAGGGGAAGCCTTAGAATGATTTGGGGAGCCTTGAGGTTTAGGCTTTAGAGTCCTCCTCAAGGACCCTTGGTTGGTCCTTGGGGAGTCGTACCTTGACGTTTAGCCCCTAAACTCCTCAACTTAATCTCGGGAAACCATTTTACAACATAAAATCCCACAACAACCTCAACAACTAACACGCAAGGCTCTAGTTCCGGCTTGTTACAATGTAAATAGTAGAAAAGAATAAATCATAAACATAGTCAATACATATGTCATCATAGCATAATAGAAACACTTTGTAAGTACCCTCAAAGCATACTTGTGCAATGCATGGATAAGAACCCATCTTACCTATTCTAAGTAAACCTCCTTAGTCCATCCTTCATGTTCATACCTTTAAGACCTTAAAACTCATATAAAAGCTTCTTGAGTAACCATAGTTCATGATTCATATTCTTGTCTTGTTTTTGTGGGAATAAGCCTGAATCGACCTGAGACCATGTGAGCTATACATAGTCCCCCAGTGTTACCCACACCAAAAAGGGTTGTCCTACTAGCTATGGTAGAACCATACTCCTAGCTTAGGTGGATCCATTAGCTAAGTAACCTACGGGGGCACGTAGTTTATGGGATAAGGATATTGCTACTAAAAACCCGGATTCAACTAGTGTATAAGGTCTCCATCTCATGAGACATACTTTGGGAACCCGGACTAAACTAGTGTAAGAGGATCCCATTCGAAAGTCGGACTCAAATAGTGTAAAATCATCCATCTCATATACAATATTCACTCGGTGCTAAGAATTAATTCCCACAGAGTACATATTAAGTCATAACTTGATTAATATATCTCATTAGATCTTGCATGAGAATAACCTTTCACCGTCCATGTCTACATATATATTCAATAGGTGAGAAAGCCTTTCAACCTTAGAATTTTTATATTATGAGAAAATCTTTCACATCATATCATATTCATGCATAAGTGTGTGTATGAGAGTATTCTTTTAACAACACAACAACTACATCATAATCATAGACACTTCACACTCAAAGTGTACTTAAAGCATAGATATAGATTCCATAAAAACATGCATAATTCTCATACCTTACCCTTTCAAGGTTCAAAGCTCCTATCAAGTAAACACATCTAGAATTCAATACATTAGACATGGATATCAACATAATTCAAGTAACCTAATCACTACAAGCATAATCTCATAACATTCTTCTTTCATCAACAGCGCATATGACAATATCATTATTGGGAAATATGGGCATTTCATGGGTTCTTCGGAAATTTAGCATAAAAACCATAATTTAACATCAATTCATAAATAATATAACGTAATTTAAGAATTAGAATCATTTTTGAAAGGAACTCATGACTTTGCAATCAAACCTTAGCCTTTACGTATTTATATCTTTTAAATTTTGATTTTGAAGGGACTCCATGGATGAAAGCTATCCTACAATACCTTGATAAAAAAGCCCTATGAATTTGGTGTGAGAAAATTTGCTTCTTGAACCCTAGCTCCAACTTTCGTTCTTCTTCCTCTTCATATTTTCTAGAGAGAGAATTTTTGGTGAGGATGAAGTTTTGGGAATTTATTTGGGTTTTAAGAATAATGAGTTAAATGACTGAATTTAGTGGTTTAAAATCCTTATATGTTCGTTATAAATTAGGTCAAAATGACACCACTTAATATTAATTAAAACCACAAACCCTCAAAATGCCACTAAACTTAACCCCCAAAACTACCCCAGGACACCATCCCCGAGACCATGTTGATGAGCCGTGGATGGAACCACAGATCGTCCTGGTCAAGCATGGTTTGGTGACTGAGAGTTGGCATCCTGGGGCTTGAACCACAACTTTCCACCCATGGGGCGTGGACCAACCGACAAGGCGTGGGTACTGCCGTGGTTCGTTGTGTGTGGGTAACTTCCAAGGGTCCTCGTCAAGGGCCCATGGTTGGTCAATGAGGGGTAGTACCTTGACGTTCTAACATGAAAACCTTTATTTTAAGTACGGGGAGTTACATTCATGGCTCTAACCCTCACATTAAGCTATAGTTTAGCCTACTAATTTCTAGAGTGTTACAAGGAATTATTCTCTCAAACTTAAACCCATGTCAACCTAATAACTACAATCATCAATTGAAAGTTTTGATTCTAAAACCTCTTTTTCAAGAAAGCCTAGAATTCTAAGTTCAAATTGCATTTGCACTACAATTGTTAGTTTAAAACACAATTATGATTTAAACCACTTTATTTAAGCTTTTAAATCACAAAAAACTTGGATTGCCTCCTAAGAAGTGCCGTAGTTAACATCGTGGCACGACATAAATACCCATTCAAGTTTCATTTATGGGGTTTGTCATTGTATCACTACTCAACTCTCTTTTGGTCTTGGATTTAAATTAGTCGAGATTTGACCCATTTGTGTCTCCAGCTGCTTTATAGAGACTGAGTGAAAAGTCACCATTTGATTGATCGTTGAGGCATCCTTCTTCATCTCTTTCAAAACTTTGTTTGACCCTTCAACTTTGTTGAGAATGCGTGCAAGCATGTCTTCCGTATGGAAGTTCCCCGAGTCAAATCTTTGATCCTTACGTTTCTGGCGTTCATGAGATGGGACGTATCTTTCCTTGTCACAGTCTATTTCTTTCCAAGTAGTATAACTACAATACCATTCCCTATCACGATCTCTCCATCCATCATCTTTATTCCAACTCGGGTTTCCACCCGGCCGTGGATAGTTGGAACGAAAACATCCTCCTTCATTTGCAAGGAAGTTGACTTCCTCATTGTAAAGCGCCTCAAATTGCACTTCATCGAGGCTTTATCCACCAACATAAACAACATTTACACTTTTCAAGCCCTTACCAATCACATTTTTTGTCAATAGATCAAGTTGGGTCATCATTTGGCCATGTTTTGGTCTCTCTCTTTATCCTTCTCGATGTGCTCTTTTGTCATCCTAAACATGAGAGGAGACATTTGTCGTCATGAGTGTACCATGCTCTATTCATCTTGGTCATGAAATCTAGGAGTTGAGACGCTATTTCATAGGGGTTTTGCATTATACCACCGAGAAAAATTTGATCAGCAACTCCTTTGTTCACCGAGTCAAGACTCCTCTAGAAGTATTGTAGCAACACATTTTTTGGAAGTGTGTGAGTCGGTCATTGAAGTACCAACTTCTTAAACCTCAGCCACCTCTCGTGGATTGGTTCACCTAACAAGCGTTTCAAACCTTGGATGCTATCTCTGAGTGTCATCATCCTTGACGGGGGAAAGAATCTCACATAGAACGATGGTGTCAGTTCATACCTAAAGGTGATGGAATCCCTCGGTAACTCATCTAACCATTTTCTAGATCACCCATCAAAGAGAATGGAAATAAGCTGAGACGGTCTGATTCTTGTGATACGTTCTTGAATGAGAACAGACCACAAATGTCCACGAAGTTTTGGATATTCTTATTGAGGTCTTCGCAATCCAATCCTCCATATAGACCTTTTATTTGGAGAAGTTGTAGCATTGTGCTAGTAACATGGAAGAAAACATTCACTTTAATTGGAGGTAGACATGTTGCACTAACACCACCCAATTGGATTGGGTCATTCACATCATTCAGATTTCCAATATCGTCTTGTGGCCCACTTGGCCTACCATTACTCCCGTTCACGCTGATCTCTTCCTCTGCCTATCACAAACCCACACAAACACAAACCAAAGTATGTCGATTAACCTATAACACAAAAAGATAACAACTCAACTTCAATAATAGAATTTTAAACAACACCGCTCCCCGGTAGCGGCGCCATTTTCATTAACGTCTAAAGTACACTTCATCCAATTGTAGGTGTAAACGATCGTTAACTAGTATAAAACCCAACAAAGAGTTGGAGTCAAAACCATAGGGAGCAGTACATTTCTAAATTTCAGTTATAAAGTGGTCTATTAACTTATAGTAATAGAAATTATCGAAAACATGCAAACAAATCTAAGGGGGTGCCAACGAATGTTAAATGGGGGTTTGGATTGTCTATTATCAACTACAAAATAGTCAAATACGGATGAAATAACAATATAAAAAGGAATTCTCATGATGTGTTCGATTGTATGGAAATTTCACTATATGGCTTTTTGAAACTACTAATAAATAGCTAAATATCAGTGGGTAGGCTAGACTATAAGTGAGATAGCTTTCTCACGTACAACTATCACGATTCAAATGATTTCTTTCAAACATCAACAAGCTTAGCAAATAAGAACATACCATACCTTAATTCATCTACTCTCTCGAGCTAGAGAGGTAGAATTGAGGCTAGGATTTACTCTCTCGAGCTAAACCCATAACAATCAAATAACCACAATCGACGATTGAAAACATTGATTGTAAAACCTCTTTTTCAACCAAGCCCAGAATTCTAAGTTCGGATTGCATTTGCAATTACAGTTCTTAGTTTAAAACAGAACTATCAATTAAACCCAGTTTAATTAAGCATTTAAATCAGTAATTAACAATACCCATAAGCTAATTCAGCCCATAATCACATGATCACACCCCAAGAATTGGGGTATTAGCCACACATCATAAAAACAGGGAAACAATTACCAAATACATTCGCCATGATCTGGGTAAAGGTTCCCAAGTCTTTACTATGGTCCAAATTGAAGAAATATAGAAACTCACTTGCAAATCCTCAAAATGAAGCTTAGAAATCCTCAAAGTCTAAAGTAAGAGCTCAAAAACTAAGAGAAAACTCTATTTCTAGATTGGAACTGTCAAAATATCTTCAAAACTACTTTTAAAATCCAATTTATAGTTGCCAACGTTTTGGCCTAAAAGTCCACTCGGCAGGATAAGTTGGGCCTTGACGAGTGGTTTGGTAATCCTGCATTTGCTCTCTTCTATCGCCATTTTGCATTAGTCCTCCGCATCCCTAGTCCTGTAACTTTGGGCGATTTAGTTTGTTGTCGTGGAACCGTTCAGCGATTCACCGACTGCCCATTTCTGTAGCCGACTTGGTTTTTCCCCAGGGCTACCACGCTGGAACTTTGGGCGAGCTAAAGCGCCACTAGGCGGTGTACCGAGTGGTTTTGGCGATCACCAGGATCACTTTTCTTCACTTCTTCAACTTTTTAGTTCGTTTTTGTCCAGTAATGTCATTGCCTTACTCCTTAGACTCCATAGCTACAAATCAACACTTAAACATCAGTTAGAAGAATAAAATAGGCATTTGACGACACTTATACTATCAAAACAAAGACCTAAATGAGTTGAAATATCGGACTCATCACTAATCAACACTCGATAAGGGTATATGAGAAATAAGAACAAAATGAAGAACTAAACATAATATAAGCATGCAGAAATCATAATATAACAAAATCACCCCCAAAACCTAATGTCACTTTTACAATCCTCTAATTATTACAATGCATTCAAAAGAAATACAAGTCTAAATTTCTCTATAGCTAGAGTAGATTAATGACATAATAAAAGAGTAAGTTATATCGGTCGTGATAAGAAGCAGCCACCTCACGAACTCCAAAAGTAAGCGTTAGACGAAGATGAGAGAGGGAGACTGAGATGATCCAGGCTCAGAACTTACAAAAGTTTAGAAAGCAAGGGATAGTACCAACACAACAATGGTACTCAGTTTGAATCCCTAGATAATACTAAGTAGAGCAATATCGAACACAATTACCCTGACACACCAATCGAACTTCCAGAAACTACATCCTGCACAGAAAATAAGAACCAACCCATCTTAATTGTTTCACAAGTAATGGAACAAGACAATATCAATATTAAACCATAATTCACATATTAAAGTCCATAACATCTTCACATCATTCATTTTCAAATATCCACAATAGCAACACTCACTCATAAAGGTCATGAATTATAATGGGATACAAATTCAATGCGATACAAATGTCACATAGAATGATGCATGTCTGACCTAACGATGCACACATGCTGACTAGCAGCCAAGGATACATAGGGGCATATCTATCCATGCACTAATACGCACACCCGTTGACTAGAAACCCGTGAACCATGCGTACCAGTCCATGCATTCGTCTGAACCATTTCTCATCAACATAAACATCACTCACCAAAATCATTTCCTATCGAGATATCAAAGATCTAAGTCTCACAATACTGTTTCAATACTAATGCTAATAAGCACGTTCACATGGATAATTAAAAGATGATAATTTCACATCAATAACTAATCCACACACACATAATCATGGCACATCATCAAAAGTTAGTCAACAGAATCATTAAAGCCAATCATTGCACACCACACAATATTATATCAAAGACTTTTTTTTTATCTCACAAGATCATTACTGATATTTGAGAAACATTTAACAATAAATATGATATATGAGGCCCTTCACCATTCCCGTTACTCCAATCACACAATAAGGTACGCAATGGTCAATACACTTAACGAAAGATCAAAGAGGTCCATATGTATTACAAAATAATGAAATCAACTTGGTACTTTGGCCTTCCCTTTACAATAAGTTTCCAAATCCATAAAATCTAATCAAATAGATAATCCCAATAAGATTTCATGAACCACAACACCCATAAATATTATTATGGAAGTTGGGTCCAATTTGTCCAAAACAATCATTCCCGTGGACTAGAGGTAAATTTGTAATTTTAATATGAATCATAATACTTAAAAGTTATGGAATTCATTAGTGAAAATTAAATGAAAATCGAGTTGAAAACAAGCTTAAATCACAATTTTCCTTAAAAATCAAGTTACATAGAAAGCCC
This sequence comes from Solanum tarapatanum, assembly GCA_029582485.1. NCBI lineage: Eukaryota > Viridiplantae > Streptophyta > Magnoliopsida > Solanales > Solanaceae > Solanum > Solanum tarapatanum. Next base: position 122,207 of record JAJOOB010006357.1, on the reverse strand, counting down.
ACAAAGTTTGAATTAAAAAATCAGTGATTAGATAATAAAATCATGAAACTATCAGTGGGTAATGAGTGTTTGGAATCAAAATTACTTACTAGAAAGCTTAATCACAAAAAAGATCTTTGAAATCGTCTACACTGAGATCTTAGGATTCAAAAATGTAAAATAGGAAGAAAACACCAATTTTTTGGAAAATTTAATATGCCAGTAAATTAACTCAAGTGATCGCGGCCCCCACCTCGTGATCACGAAGAGAAAAAAGGTCAGCTTATTAATTTGATAATTGTGATTGTGACAAGGTCCCACACGATCGTGATTCACAACTAATAGACCCTTCATTACTGCGAAACCCACCATTCTATCGCGAAGGATATGAACTAACACCTACGTGACTGTGAAGGATATGTCGCAATCGCAAATAGTAGTTCTTCAGGCACCAAAAAATAGCAGCAATAGAAAAAATACCAAGAGTCAACATTCATCAAAAGGACCCTCCAATTCCTTCAGAATCCCGTTCACACAAATCATATATGCTACTTAATTAAATTTGATATTTCACACTCAATGGAATAACTGAAACACAGAATCGAAACCTCTTTGACCCAGCACCTGTTAAAGTCATAATAAACTAACTTCCGTTCAAAAAGGTCAAACTACCCTCAAAATATCCACAAATTCAACCAATACCCTACATAGACCTAAAATTGTCATTTCAATCTAATAGAATCATTGAAAATCCAATATGAGTATCTAAACTTAGGCCTTTTCTAATTTTTTGCTGGTGTCTGGTGCGACAACTTAAGCGAACCCTTGGTCGCTTCAGCAAATTCCGCTTAAGTGACCAAGGGCCCACTTAAGCAAAGGACACCAAGGAGCCAGGGGTCGCTTAAGCGACCCACCCTTGGCTTTTGTGAATGTCACTAGAAGAGTACCACTTTAATCGGGGTTCACTTAAGTGAACAAATGCCCTCTTTTGCGAAAATTGCTAGGATTCAATTCCCATTTTTCATTCCTTCTTCTTCAAAAGAAACAAACTTTTGTAGAGATCAGAATTATGCGATTTTTGTCATTTCTTCACCATTGTCATGACCCAGGGGTACACCCTATATGTAACACGGCATACTTGATCCCGAAGGGTCTTATACAAGCCCTTAGCATATCATTACACAAGATAAAAGAAATGATGCAAAAATTTTCAAACTATATCCATACAATCGAAGTCTTCTATAAAAGCAACCGGAAGTCTAACTTGTATTAATTATCTATCTAATACAATCCTTGAATGAAAAATAGGGTCACAACCCTTTCAACATAAATCCAAAAATGAAATACTAGAATTGAATCATACGTCAACGAAACATGAGGACTCACCCAACCTAGGAGAATAGTCTATCCAAGCTTGAACTCAAAGAAGATTGCCTTAAGAACCGTATCCTACACTTTGGAAAATGTAAGAAATATGGGTTAGTACAAAAATGCACTAAGTATGATAGTCATGCATAAAGACCTTGAAACTTGCTAGAAAGGAAATTTTAGTTGAAAAGCATGCACTTTACTAAGTTTGAGAATCATCATGCACAATAGTGTAAAAGCATAATTCACAAGCATATTCCACATACAAATCATCATAGCATAATAGAACCATCTCATAAGTAACTCTAGGTTATATTTGTGCAATGCATAAATAAGATCCCATAATCCCATCTATACTAAGTATGACTTATAGGCCACCATAATCATACTTACCATTCTTTGATATCATCTTTAGTTGAGAAAATGGTCTAAAACCCCCCCAACCTATACCCGAAATCCCAACTACACACTGCAACTTTACGGGTGTCCTATTACCCACCCGAACTTTATAATTCTCTATTTTATACACACCTAAGTGCTGACCTGTCATGGGAGGTGTTCTCACCTTCTCTAGGCCCGTTAGAAGGTGAATTTTGATGAAAATTTATGAGAAAATAGTCATCTTCCCCAATTAATCAATGAAAGGATTCAATCTCATTTGACCTCCATTAATGGCATTGCTAGTGCTTTAGTTTGTTCTCCCTCTTTTGTTGCTCGACCATCAGCCACCACTGTCGCCGCCTCCGGCGAAATCTAAACCACCAACAAAACCTCGTTCTCCTCTTCCCCTCTCCTCTTATCTCTCTCCCATTCTGAGACAACCACCATAAAGACCTACCTCTGTTCTCATAACAAGGTCGACAACAACAACAACAACAACAAAACCTTGCAGCTGCACTGCTCCAACCAGCGAGCTCCGGCAAAGCAAGCAAAACAGATCCTTTTAGATTATTTTTCAATGTTCTCTGACAAGCAAAACTCGAATATCGCTTGACAAGCTCCCGCTATCAATATTCATCTTTGTTCCTCACAATTCCATAGGATTTTTAAAGAATTGGGGGAAGAAATTACCTTAGAGATATTAAGAAATTGGGAGAGTATAGGAAAAAGTGGAAAGGAATTATAAAAGAATTGAAAAAAAAAAAAAATTAATTGAATTTTCACCTGTAAAACGCGTGAAGTTCACAGGCCAACACAGATCTGGTTATGGCATTTTAGGGGTGTAATTATTACAGTTTTAAACAATTCAGGTGGGTGATAGGACTCCCGTAAAGTTGGAGTGTGTAGTTGGGATTTCGGGTATAGGTTGGGGGGGTTTTAGATCATTTTCTCTCTTTAGTTCATACTCATAGAAAAGGAAACCTTCACATTTACTAAGTCATATCAAGGAAAGAAACTCATAGCAACAATCCACATTAAGCATACTTCATTTCATAAACCTTTATAACATAAGAGGAACACACCATATCTACTCTCAAAGCCTACTTGTGCAATGCATGGATGAAGACGCATACCACCACCCACAATAAGTAGTGCATTATTGAGAAGCCATAGTTCATAATTAGTTTTCATGGTCATAATGGGAATAAGCCTTAACTGACATAGACCATGTGAGCTTAACATGAAATTTGGTGTCTACCCCACACCCAAAAGGGGTTGTCCTACTTGCCTAAGGTAGAAATAATATGTATTAGCTTTTAGGTGGATAGACTAGCTAAAGACGTATGAGGGCACATAGTTATGGGATAAAGAGGTTGTTATTAGAAATCCAGCCATACATAGGGAGAGCTTCCACCTCACAATATACACTCAGTGCTAAGCATTAAATTCCCAAAAAGTAGTTAATTCTCTATTAACATTACTACATATGAAAGGGATGCCATTGGCCTACCGGTTCAAGGTACATCATTAGAATAGCTCATTGAATCCTCATGAAAGGGATACCATTGGTCTACCTATTCAATACAAAGCCTTAGAATACTTCATTAGTCACACATAAAAGGGATGTCATTGGCCTACCTATTCAAGGTATATCATTAGATTAGCTTATTAATTTAACATGAAAGGGATGCCCTTAGCCTACCGATTCAAAGTACATTAATCATAATAGACTTTATTACACATAAAAGGGATGCCCTTAGCCTATGAATTCAAGGTATATTATTATATGAGAAAACCTTTCACAACATGTCATCATCATTCATAGGTGTATAATTGAGAATACCCTTTCGACAACACCACAATTACATCATAGTTATTATCACCTTACACTCAAAGTATTCACAAAGCATGTACATAACTATCATGATCATACCAAATTCTCATAATTTTCCCTTCAAGGACCTTAGATCACATTTCATCAACAAATATAGACTTACTACATTAGGCATGGATAATAACATGATTCAAGTAATCAATTAATAACATTAATAATTCTATAACATTCTACTAATATCAATCAATACCCACACTTTAAGAACCAATTTGGGAAAAATAGGGGAATTCATGTATTCTTGAGGAATTTAACTAAAAATCATATAAAATAATCAATATATCCATAAAATAACATAATTCAATCAATTAAAACGAATTTGAATGGAATCCATGAGATTGAAGTCAAACCCTAACTTTTGGGTTTTCTAGTTTTGAAATTGGGGGTTTTTGGAGAGGGTCTATGGTTGAAAGCTACCCATATATGAAGATCTACCATACCTTATTGACGATTTACCATGCATTTGAGGAGATAATCTTGATTCTTCAACCCTAGATTCACATTTCTTCTTCTTCTTCCTTGGAATTCTAGAGAGAGTTTGTTTGGGGAAAAGTTGGTTATGGATTTAAGTTTTGGGATTTTATGAAGTGAATGGGTTATTTAATGACTTAAAAAGTCTTATATAGTTCTATTAAAAAAATATTAAATGACCTCACATAAAACTAACTAAAATAGGAATTACCTAAACTACCCCTTACCTTGGCCGACTTGGACCGACTTGCAGGCACGACCCAAGACCTAAGACCCACGTACCATGAGTGAACTCACGAGGCGTCTTGTATGTGTATGGTTCGTGGTCTGCAGCTTATTGATTGGGGGCTAGAGCTACGAAGCTCACCCATGAGGCGTGGATGGACCCACGCCCCGTAGGTCCTAATCCGTAGATCACTTTTTAGGCAGTTTTTGGGTAGACTTTAGGGTCTTCCTCAAGGATGCTTTGTTGGTCCTTAGGGAGTCATACATTGACATTTAACCCCTAAACCCTTCATTCAAAGTCCCGGGAGTTATTTACGACTCTAATCCTTACGTTAGGCTCTAGTTAAGCCTACTAGTTTCCGGGGTGTTACATTATCTCCCCCTTGGGAACATTTTTCCTCGAATGACGATCTAGACACCTTACGGAATTTAAGAATCAAGACTAACAGCCCATCATGCATGAAACAACATAATGCAAAATTCAAAGGAGGAAACATCAACTACATCTGAACATACTCAATGCAACACAAGGAAGTAGGAACTACATCTAACAACCCATTATGCACGAAAACTTCAACATTTCTCAAATTCATAGGAGGAACTACATTCTCCAACTCCAAGCATGTTCAACACTATTTCATGAAGCAAATAGTGCAATTACTCTCAAAAGCATATTAAAGCATGTCTAACAATTCATCTCATGTAGCATATAGGCAACTCATACGAAATGCACATCAATATGAGGGACATAAATCATGAAAACTGACTTTCTTTCTAAACATGAATTTCTTAAGAACATGCATATCACAAGGAGATAGTGGAAGCACATAAATCACACATGACTCCAAAACATAAGCCAAGCGAAGAGGAATTCTTTGTCTCAAGCTAGAATAGGAATAAAAGAAAGAGATGAGGATATCAGAACTCTCAACATTTTTCCTATCTAAGCATACCATCTCCTCCTTGGGAGAAAACCCCTACTAAGGCTAACATCAACATCTAACAAGTAGCATAGGGATCTTAACAAAACATTTACATCTATAGGGAACTATCAACATACCGGTGCCTTCATCCGGAGAGTCTTCTTTGCCCTTTTTAGACCGAAGTGCATAGAAGCGACCATACTTTGAAGCATTGGGATCCGATCCACTAAGATAAGCTTGCTTGGACTCTCTCCCTTTTGTCGTGAGTGTAGGACAATGCTCACTTAATTATCACTCTTTGTACAACCATTGCAACCATTCGTACCGGCTTAGGCAGTTCCCATGGTGCTTCTTTCAATATTTGGTGCAAGTAGGCATGACTAGAAATTAGGCTTTCAACAACAGATATTTTAGCAACGCTTAAGAAACCATTACTATAGAGTGTCTATTGCAACAGTGTGAACCGGTTCCAAAAGATTTGGGTGTTTTTTATACAACTAAGTAATAAATTTGTTGCCACTGTGTGAAAACCGTTGCAATAGACTTACATAATGCAACAGTTAGTAGAACCGTTTCCATAGAGGCATCTATAGCAACATTTAACATGAAATATTTTCTATTGGAACGATTATTATATCCCTCCATAGTTTCCCTCTCTTATTTTGGCTAAACCCGCCAAAAACTTAACATTCTACTTTTTTTTTAATAATTTCTTAAATATAATTTATTTTTCTCTCTACCAGATATCGATACAAACAAGGCAAATGTTTTCTCAAGGCAAACATTTTCTTAATCCATTTCTCATCTCTTCAACAAGCAGAACAAAAAATGTTGTCACTCTTCTCATCCTTGACCTAACTTTTCATCCATTTAGGGTAAGCTTGTGGAGTTTTGCAATGGTATAAATCTTATGGTAAGTCCTTCATGTTTGTCATTTTAGGGTAAAGTTAAATCCATTTTTTTCTTCAAATCTAAACACATTTCTCTCTTCAAACCTCTTGTGAAATCTAAGGAAATGGAGACCTGGAGGCTTTCTTGTGAAATATGAAAAAAACAAGATGTTTTCTTCTTCAACTGCTGGAGGTTCTCTTCTTCAACTGAGGTTATAGTTGAAGAAACTTCAATTTTGAGCTTTCGAGGTTTTCTTCTTGAATCTCTTGTTTTTTCTTTAATCATTGAGGTATTGTTAGTGTATTTGATGTATTTTTTCATATTGTAGGTTTTTCCCATTAAATTGTAGCTACTATGGGTTTAAAATTTTGTTGGTAGTTATGGTGAAATTGATTACTCTAGACCATATTTCCCTTGACATTGATGTTGGATTTTTTGTTCCATGAGTTTTTCAATTGGGTTTGAATAGCCTTGCATTGATGATGTCTTCCTTTATTGCACCTCTCGCTTGAGTAGGATGTGAGTCATTTCTGTTTCATTATTTTTGAAGAATTACGTTAAAGAAACAGGAAACAAGAAATATATTAGCAAGAAAATGGAAAAAACTAAAATTTGCTACTAGTTGGTATTAAAACTTTTGACATGAAAATCTAAAAGTTGATATAATTCTAGATCATATAACCATAACCAATTGAACTCATAGTAATACTTTATTAGCTCAACTAAAACAAATACAAGCATGATATCACTAATCCAAAAAAACAACTTTGAAGGACATTATGTTAAAATGTAAAATAAATCACAGACCTATGAATTCCTTAATTTTTATGTTTGTTGTAGCATTAGTTAAAAGAAAAAAATTAAAATTGTTCAAGGAAATCTACTTGAGGATTCAATGCCAATGAGTGTTCTGGCGAGCCTCTCAATTTCTAATTGTTGGTATACGAGATGAATTCGCACTCGAGAGGAAAAGAAACTTAGGAACAAGAGAATCCACTTAGTAAATATACTTTGGAGGAACCATTCGGGAAAAGAGGCTACCTGGGAGAGAGAAGAAGACATGCCAATATCTGCACTTGTTTCGGGACTAGTGTAGAGTAAATTTCGAGATGAAATTTTCTTTAGGGGGAGAGAGTTGTAACACCCCGAAATACTAACCAAGAGTCGCATGTCAATTTATCGTTACTTAATTACTACAATATGTTTTATTCTCGTTTGGGAATTTGAAATTTTGTCATATTTGCAAACTTGCTTAACATAAATTGAGACAATCATTTAAAGGATGGTTTTGGGGTATTTACATAACATTCTAGTTGGAATTATCTATTACTTGAAAGGGAGGGGAGGTATATACATGTTGGTATATATGTATACTATTGGGCAGCCAACCTTTGACTTTTGGCTATATCTAGTAAGTGATAAATATCACTTTTATAACATATATTTTCACACCTCCACTATAATAATTCATGTTCTTTAACTCTAACAATCCTGTAGAACTTACTCTAACAATATTACTCACAACATATCAAGAAAACCTTGGTCTTATAGGTTGGAATTCGAGACACACCCTTCTGTTTGGTGAGTAGCTGAAATCTGTTTTTTTAGCTAAGTAGTGTTTAGTACTTTTGGAATATCTCGTTCTCTATAACTCATTTTTCGGTGAATAAATATGATTTGGGAAGCTAATATTTACACCTACAACTCTTATGTTTATGTCAAACTCTAATTTAGCTGTAATGGATTCCAAATATGGGACCTAATATAGGACAAGTTCTATCCAGATTTTGGATTTAGAAATCCTATATGAACAACTGTTAGTGTTTTGATGATATCTTTTTGTAAAATATATTTTACGGTGATTCTAGAATATTTGCAACCTCAAGAGATGTACCTGAAGGATATACAGTCCATTTTTGCCGTTTTTCATTTCAAATCTTAGTTGCGACATGAGGTACTAGGCTGGCCAGATTTACTGATTTGGGAGCATAGTCGTATTTGTACAGGCTAAGCTTACTTGTGATGATAATCTTTTTTTCCATCAACATTATTGAGCTACTAGGAATTAAAGAAGTTATTTAATTTTATTTTTAAGGTTGTATATACTTGTGAACAAGTTGAGGACCTTGATACGTTGGTCGGTCTGTGGTTTGAATTCTTGAAGTTGTGTTGGACTGTTTCTAAGCTAAGCACTGAGGTTTGTGTATAAACTTGCACTTGTACTCTTTTTACCCTCTGGTATATCTGAAAGTTTATCTTGTTTACCTCTTGTCACTTTGTATTGTCGTGTTGTTATCCTTTAAGACATTAAAGACACTCTTGTAACTCGCCCACTTGTACGGATTATTTGATCATTTGGCGTTCTTCTTGGGACCTTGTCCTTCTTGTGGCTGTGACTTTGTTAGTATTGGCATGCCTCTTGATTTAGATCATTTCCCATCTTGACTCTGGATTTTTAGTCCTTCTTAAGAATGGAAGTCGTCCAATTTAAGTACTAACTAGAAAGCCATTTTTAATACGGTTCTTGGTTCTCTTGATTATTGGGCTTCACCCTTCTTGATACAGGGAGTCAGCCTTTCTTGATACCTTCTTTTGCTTGGTGTGACGATATGATATATATATTGGGTGAGCCCTATTATTGAATCTCTTGGAAAATGATGCTATGAGTGTTCTTGACATTTGGACTTTAAATATCGAACTTGACATTCATTATATATTGTTTACTTGATTTATTTATTATGTTTAATTGTGTTGCCCATGACTTGAGATAGGTAGCTTGGTGAATCTGAGGGCTCCGAACCTATAGTTTTTATACCACTAAGTTATATGCTTAGCGATAGTTGTTTCTATCGTAGGGAATGTTTGAGAGGATGCATGAAGCTGGCCATTGGAGATGGAGATTTTGAGAGCATTAAGGAAGATCACATTTGCATATAGGCATCTATATTTTGTATAAACCTTGGGACTCATACATGATCTAAGTGTTGTATATTTACATTAAATTTTGAGGACTAATTTGATCATCTCACCATGGGTTGTAATAAGCATGGCTATATGTTTTGTTCTTTTGGAGTGTGTAAACCCAAGTCTTGTAATATACTAAATTTACTATTAGTCTTGAATGTTTGGGTGAAACATGAACCAGCTAATTTTGGTACTCGGAAGTTGGTAATATCCTTTTTATATCATTTTGAAGTGTGAGTATAATATATGCATGAAAATCTCGTACGTTATTTGCCTAGATTATCTTGGAAGGGTGTTTCCGCCATAAGTTCAAATTCTACGCAGTTTTAATTTGACCCAAATGAATGTTTAAGTGGGCACGATGCACATCCATAACTATTTTATTTATTTATTTTTTTGTACCTAATCCTCCTACTAGATTTTAATCAATACTCCCTACATTAATCTCTTTTAAAAGTCGCAAGTATTAAAGTAGATTCTTTATTGAGTGGTAGTACCATTTTGAAAGGGTGGCTACATAACACCCTAACTTCTTTGTTTGTTGAATTGGTAAATGGTTAGTACTTGGTCACTTCGCCTTCTCACGCATTGTAATGTGCAACAACTGATCCTTCAATATAATTTTTCTTTTTTTTAGCATCTGATAATTTTCTAACTGATAACCATTAACAAGAGTTTGTGTTATTCATTTAACTTGAAATTGAAAGTTGAAGCTTGTTGTTGATGAATAGACAATGCCTAAATCATTATTTGTGTTTCTTCTTATCGTAGCTCTCTATCATTTTCTTTTGTTGAAATAGTCAATGGCCCATAGTAGTGTTTCTGGTTTTCTAGCTCTCTTTATCTTTTAGTTGTTGTTGTTGAAATGGTAAATGTTCAGTAATGGCATTTCTGGTAAGGTAGTTCTCTGTCTCTTTTATCTCGAAGAATTTCAGTTGTCTTTTCCTTCAATATATTTTTTCTTTCTTTCTAGTATCTTACCAGTTTCTAGTTATTTTCCCAATAAGCATGTACACCAAACAATCAAACTTTGATAAGTTGGATTATCCCTGCATATTATAGGCTCTTAGCCATCCATGTGGTTATTTTAGCTGTGATATTGTTGACCAATGGTTTGCATTCTAGAATTGTTAATCTCCTAGTATAGAGAGGGACTCCAAGATACATAAAAGGCAACTCTTCAAATTCATACCCTAGTATTACCAATATCCTCTGTTGAATATGACAACTTACTCCTCCAAAATAACTCAAACTTTTCGTTGAGTATTTGCACATATGTTTCATCTCCTCTTGCCTAGAGTCCTGTTTGAGATTAGGTTTGCCTGGAGCCCTGTCTGAAACCTCTCTTAACTTTGATAGTTTCTGATTAGGCACCATTGATTAGAAATGTAATGCTGACAGTTCTTATAGCGAGTTAATCATCATACTATGAAATCCAATACATTTTCTCATGATGCTATTCATTTGAATCAATATCCTATAACCTCTTAATTGTTTAACCTCTCCAAACACTAAGTTCCGAAACAAATTTGAAGTACCTTCGTGATATTCATCAGTATGGTCCATTTTATTTATAAGATAAGTCATTTAAAGATTATCAAAATAGGGCATTATCTCATTGAAGAAGTTTAGCTACTTGACTTCCTTATGCATTGTAATCTGTAGCAACTGATTTTTAATGTAGTTATTCTTCTAGCATTTGATCATTTGTTTAATGTATTCTTCACTGATTTTGTACCTATGGTATATTTTTCTCTCGTATATATCTCCAAATCTCATCAAATAAAATTCTTCAGCTTCTTCATTACTTACTCCTCAACTATGGCTAGAGAACAGACTGTTGGAAATCTTACATTTTTCCAACACAAATTGTCTTGAAAAAAAATAATTCATTAGTTGATCAACTGTAAATGAACTCAAGAATCATGATAGCATGAAAAAAATCTGTAGTACTACTTCTAATAAGTCAGATATAAACAGAGGATGTTCAACTATATATCCAAATTCCGGTTCAGTAGCTACCTATTTCTCCAAAGTTACTTCTAAGTTTTGTGAACTAATAGTTTCAGTTGCTGCTGAGACAATTAACTGTTAAAAATGAACACTCCATGTCCAGTTCATCTGGTGTAGATTAATTAGAGGATCTGTGGGGCATTACGAAAAATTTGGAAACTTTTTCCAATCTCAACCCTCCTAATGTGTGACACAATAGCACATCCCACAGCCATAGCCAAAAGAACAACACTAACTCATTTCGGACACCCATGTCCATGAGACAACCTTTTTAACATCATTTTATAGTACTTTTCTGCATCTCTAAAGTGCGACTAGAGACAAGTTAATGAATTTTCATTATGCAAGTAAAAGTGAAACAAAATAGTCATTGACTTCTATGAGTTTAGGTGTGTTACCTCAGTTAGCATTCTCTATGTGGTTACGTTAGATTTTAGAGGTTCCATTGTTTTATCATAGTTGTGAAGTCCTGTTTCTACATGTATATTTTGGTGCACTTTACATAGCATTTCTTTCTTTGTTGATGATGACAAAAATTACGATGGCCCTTCCTTGCATCTGAATATACCTTTGTTTTAGGAAAATTAGTAAACTAGTCGCAATCCCTAACCTAATTATTAAAAACATATACACTTTCTTTTACTTTTATTTCTCAAATCAGGCTCAAATTAGACCTTTTTTTTAGTCCATCTTCCCGTAAAAAAAAAAGATACCCCCATTACCCACTTACTCCTATTTCTAGGTTTTACCCCAAATTGCTCCTTTCTCTGTCTTCCCTTTTTCATGATTCTTATCTCCTTTCCTTGTTCAAGAAAATCAGCTCTTCCAATTTCCTACACTTTGTTCAAGAAGTAACACAATTAATTCAAAAGATTTTTCAACTTTTGATAAAGGTAAATTTGAAGTCAACAAGTATTTTGTATTTCGGATTTTCCCTATTTAAACAATATTTGTTTTTGTGAGGTTTTCATAATCAGCAAGTATTTTATGAAATTTCCCTCTTTTATGTATTTCAGATTTTTCGTCTTTTAAACTCTATTGTTCGATTTTTTAGCGATTTTGTTTTCATAATTGAGATTTAATAGATTGTAGTAATCAACATTAACATTCATACATAATATATTGTTTGTTTATTTATATATTCATAATTAATAGTTTCTAATTTTGCTTATAGGGTTACTAATATATGCACAAGTGAATATGGATTTGAATTTAGGTTTGATGAAAAAAATAAGAAGAAAGAAGAAGAATCATCATCAGAAGAAGAAGAAGAAAAAGGAAAGAAAGTTGAATTGTATTCATTCCAGGATCGTATTCATATTAATTTTTATTTGTCAATTGTTTTTCTTTTACTCAACATTTGTATTTTTATTAAGAACATTTTATTTATTTTTTAGTTTGTAATCATTCAAATAGGTATGTCAAATTGATTTATATTTCTTAAGTATTGATGTATTCTATTTTTTTCACAGTCAATTTGTACATTAATTTTCCGAATTTACTATCATTCCTCAACAAATTGTATTATTTCCACTATGTATGCTACTTTTTTCTAGAATCTTGTATCTCTATTTCTTTCATAGTCAATTTATATTTTTTTAAGAATATTGTATTCATCCTCAACACATTGTATTATTTCCACCATTTATGCTCTCTTTTTTTCCAAAATCTTGTATCATTTCATAAATCATATTCATATGTAATGATAAGATTATATTGGGACACAATCAGTAATATTTTTTTAATACAAATAAAATAAATATATATTTTGCAATCATGTAATACAATTTTGATCACAGAGATACAATTTGTAGTTTTCACTATGAAAGTAAAATACCAATAATGGTAAAGTCAACACATAAAATGTAAAAATTATTAGTATACAATTACAATGAAAACATAATAAAAAAGAAAGTTGATTTCTTTGAAATTGTAACTGATGAGAATTTTAAGTTGATTTCTGTTATTAAATAATTATATTCTTCCAAATCAAACAAATAACAAAATACATAAATCATATACATAACAAACTAAATATTGACATTTTAAAAAAATATTAAAAGTATGGATAAGGGGTCTTATTAAATGTCAAAATATTGACATTTTGAAAAATTTCCCTTGTTTTTTTCCTCTTTAAAGAGGCCCATGAATCTTAAAGGAAAGAGAGGCGACCCTCTGCGAATACGGCCAAGCCCTCGTGAACGTGGAAGTCTGAGATTGTGGCCTCCTGCTTTTAGTGTTGCACCAGCAACGACCCAAAGTCAATACTTATAAAGAATTACCAAACAAAATGCTAAACTCCACAAAATCATCCTAGCTACCTCGACAACCAAATAAAAGGTCGTTCCTGATGAAACTCGACGCTCCAGAGCTAACGCGCTAACGGAATTCCATTGCTAGCGTGTTTACTAAGAAAGCTGACCAAAGAAAAATGTCAAACTAGCAATTATTGTGGAAAAGAGTCCTTCAAATGCACTATGTTAATTTATTTATGAAAAGATTTGAGAGAGAAATTTGATATAGAAGATGTAGAAATTTTGATAACTACAGTTAGGTTGGGAACTAACTAAAGCACATTTTATGTCACGCCCCAAGGCAACCCCCTTGATGTAACACGGGATCTAGGATCATGAGTGGTCCAAGCTAACCCTATTGTTGGAATATCATAAGCATACAAAAAAAACTGAATAAAGAGATACTGATCTAAATATTTAAATAAAACTTCTAGGAGTTTAGTGATAACCATCACTCAAAAGCTAAAGATGAATCTAATACTGTCTGAAAAAGCCTCTAACTGACTAGAGTTGCTGGGACATGTCCCCATCTAACCCTAGCAAAACTGAAACTGAAATGAAAGACTGAATATAAAAACATGTCTATCGTCCTCAAAGTATGAGGACTCACCACTGATGCTGCTGAGTGTAGATCGGGAACTGATCTACGTATGATTTGAATGTTGGGGAGCTGAACCTACATCACGAAAAGATGTAACGCAAAGTATGCGTTAGTACTTGGAAGGTACTGAGGATGCAGGATAGGATTAGGTTTAACAAACATATAGTTGAAAAAAGCATACTGAGAATGATATAATCTGAACATGATGAAGATACCGAAATGTATAGAAATGAATTAAACTGAATGCATTGACCAAGTACATAACATGTTGAGATTGAATATTGAAATATAACTGAAAACCTTGTCAAATACACTAGAGTGTGACTATGGGAGCTACTACTAACCGACATAAACCCATGTGAGCTAAACGTGGAATCCAATGTATGCCCCCCATCGAGAGGACCCAATATACCTAACCTAGGGTATAAAGGCATAACTTGCATGATCACTAGATATGATGCCCACAGAGGGGATTTACAAACTTACGGGGGCACGTAGTTTTGGTACTATACAGGTACGTTCAACCCTAGTCCAAGTCGGTGTTAAGTCTACTCCCAATTGGAATGTGTATGAGACAACTTAACTGAAATATTAGATTAGCTTAATATTTTGAAATACTAACTGAGATGCAACATTTAACTACTGATAATGAAACATTCAAAATCTGAGGCATGTAAATTTGTTTATCTGACCTACCTAGTGTAATTCATGAACTAAACGAATCTACACAACTAGGGCTCTGATTTTCATGCAAAGAACTAAGCAACGATGTCACGAAAACATGATAACTTCATTAAGAATACCATATAAGCTAAATAACAACAATTATCTAATGTTCTAGAAACCCTAGGACTAAACAATATATAGGAAATTAAAAATATGACTTAATTATAGGGACCTAGAGGATGAAAGGAGTCCACCGGTGAACTCCCACATACCTGGTGACCAAATCTATGGAGAAATCCTTCAATTTCAGGGCTGGAATTCTAGAAAATATGTTGCGTTTTCTTGAGGGGTTGGTTGACTCTTTCTCCTCTTTTTTCGCTCTAAGTTCTGGTGAATTTTGGTGAACAAAGGTTTTGGTTATTTTCTAACTAGGCTATTAGGCTTAAACTGAGTAAAACAATGTATTTTAGGCATCAAACGACGTAGTTTAAGTTCCCAACGCATAAGGGAAAGGACCAAAACCACCCTGACTTAATTTTGATGCCCACAGACGGAACGACGGTCCATCGTTTGGACTACCGGCCATCGTTTGGGTTTGTTGTTCATAATCTGCTCGACATGGCTTCACTAAAACGAGCATAACCTTTTACTTCAGATGCTATTTTAGTAAACTCGGATACTTTGGAAAGAGGATTCAATTATCGTTCATTTGATAGGTCATGGGCCACCTAATTCACTATGTGCTAAAACATATGATCGTTTGAAGTTGATCCAATATAAATTTCTCTCTAACTGGTTGCTGACCCTAACCTACAATAAGCCCTATGGTCTATAGGTCCAACGACAGACCATACTAGCCGACCGTGGGTGGGATCAGAGACATTAAAACATTATGGTCTGGGACTGGAGGAAGTGCGTTAGCGTTGCAGTTATTGGAATTCCTTATGTAACCTCTAGGAGGAGGCATGATCTTAAGCACATAACGACGGATTAGAACGAGGAAATTGGATCATACCTCACTCACGATAAGAGTAACAAAGAGAGTGTTTTTTGCTTTAAACACTTTATAGCGTCCCTATCATTTGACGTGGTGCACTTCATACCAATGAAAGAGACCCTACCTAGTACGACTTTCAAACATCCTAGGACTCTTAAACTTAATTCTCTGATACCAAGTTTTTCACTCCCTGAGGCTACCCCCTTAACTTAACAAGGGACCTAGGATCACGAGTGACCCCAATCTAACCCTATTGTTAGCATATCATAAGAACACTAAAAAAACTGAATAAAGAGATACTATGCAGAAGCTAAAACAGGACACAACTGAAAGATCTGAATATATAAATATAACTTCTAAGAGTTTAGTGATACTGAACCATCACTCAAAATCTAAAGTTGAATCTAATACTATGAGTGAAAAAGCCTCTAACTGACTAGAGATGTTGGGACATGTCCCCAACTAACCCTAGCAAAAATGAAACCCAAATGTAAGACAGAATATAAAAACATGTCTATAGTTCTCAAATAATGAGGACTCACCACTGATGTTGTTGAGTGTGGATCAAGAACTGATCTACACCTGATCTAAAAGCTCGGGACCTGAACCTACATCACGAAAAGATGTACCGCAGAGTATGCGTCAGCACTTGGAAGATATTGAGCATGCATGATAGGATAAAACTGAACAAACATATAGATGAACAAAGCATTCTGAGAAATGATATAATCTAAACATGATGAAGATACTGAAATGTATAGAAATGAACTAAACTTAATGCAATGACCAAGTACATAAAATGTTGAGATTGTATACTGAAATATAACTGAAAACCTGGTCAAATGCACTAGAGTCTGACTGTGCGAGCTACTACAGACCAAAATAAAACCACGTGAGTTAAACGTGGAGTCTAATGTAGACGCCCTATCGATAGAACCCAATTTACCTTGCTAGGGTATAAATGCATGAATAGAGTGGTCCCTGGATATGATTCCCACAGAGGGAACTTATAAACCTACGAGGGCACGTAGTTTTGGGGCTATACGGGTACGCTGAACCCTAATACAACTCAGTGTTAAGTCTACTCCCAACTGGAATGTGTATGACACAACTTAACTGAAATACTGGATTAGCCACTACAACATTTTAGGCCTACGGCCACACTAAATCTAGACAATACTTGTAAAGTGTTGCCCAAAATACTTTTGGGGACGTTTTTAAAGCGTAGCTCAAGTTTTTACCTTTTGGCTTCGTTAATATTTACAACACTTCGAAAGTGTACTCTTTAAAGGTATAGGCTACACTTTATAAGCGTTGTTACATTATGATATAATTGGCAACAACTATTTACATATATTGCCACACTTTTAAAGTGTCCTGTTTTTATAATTGTATAAACAACACATTGCAAATGTGGCCTTAAAGTTTTCACTTATTTGGCAAAAAAAAACAGTTGATAAAACATTAAAAATAAAATCCCCCAAATCAGAAAAAATTCACAATTTTTAGGTCTCAAGAACGATACTACATAGAACGACACCTTTTCTCTCCATCTTTGAAATTTCTCAAGAACAATCCAACATAGATTTCTTGTTGAAGATTATGAGCTAGTACGTCATTAAGAAGATGATGAGCTAGTTCACCTCTGCGAGACGCCATTAAGAATGACTCATTTTCTCTCCATCTGAAAAACAAAATGCTTCTCTTAAGGATTTTGTTAGAATAAGGTAAAAATTTCTATCTTTAAAAGTCTAAATTTATGGCATCTGGGTTTATTAATTGCGTGTGATTACACATTTAGCTTTAGGATTTTGATATTCCTGTGTTGTTGATACGATTTTTGTTGATTTTTGGGAGTCTAGCTCATAGTTGTATCACCCAAATTCTGAAGGGGATGAATAAACGCGTAGTCAGAAGTCTCAAGTTTGAACTCTAGGTATGAAACAAGGACAACAATTTTATTTACTTTAGCTCTAAGAATGAAGCAAGAATTTCAAGTTATGTTATGGTTAAACTGAAAAGAGAAATTGGAATGGATTAGTCAAAAACTTTAATTTCACATTTCCATTGCCTTTCCAATTACAATCAATCCCTTAAAGAGCAAAACACCACAAGTTGCTTTGGACAACTTATGTCTATGATGCATTTCTAACATAGATATTACTGCTTTTCCTAACAATCTGTCAGCAAGATACTCCCCAAAAGTGTACTTTACTCGCAAATGAGTGAAAAGAGCAGGTTATTGATAGTTGTATTACTACATAGAAAACCAAAAAGATCTGACACAATTTAATATCAATCAGAAGAAGAATAGGAGTTCATTTATAAAGGTGCAAATCAATGTTGAAAAACATGCCAAATTGAACAATCATAGAAAGCCATAACTACCTTGCTTTCAAATAGACTTTTCAGAATGAAATGCAAAATGAGGAATAACCACCACAACTTTTAACATGAATGTCTAAATCACTCCTCTCTTTTTATGAACAAATTAAAAACAGATAAACAAAATCAAAACACATTGTGATGCTTTCTCAGATTTGTTTTATCATATGAAATTGTTATTGTTTTCATTACCTATAAGTTGATAAGCTTATGTATATTATAAGTAATATCGTGCTATACTCAAAGTCCTATTAATAGACTATGTTGTTGTTGTTGCTTTCTTTAATTAGTTGTGATTTCCAAGGCTTTGAGCTAGCTTTTACGTTATTGTCTTCATCAATTTTAGTGATATGCCAACTTCTTCCATCTTTAACTCAATCATGTATTTCATCTCTCTTTGTGATTCTCCATTTTGCTGAGGTTTGGTTTTTCAGATTGAGTTGTTTGTATTGCTTTGTCCCTGTATTGTGTTTATTATGCATCAATTCTTGTATTATTTTGTTTATGTCTTGTGAACCTACAAATTGTGCAAGTGGTTAGTAAAAGTATATCCTTTAGGTTCACTATTTACTGATCTCCTTTAAGGTTTGTGTTCCCAGTAATGGCAGATCTATTGTATCTCAAATTGAATATAGAAGTTTTAAAAGAGCTTGAAAACCTGAAGCTATAGGAATATCAATGTTTTAGGAAGTTAGTTGGAGTTTGATGTTGAACCGAGTAAATGGTCAATTTTAGATTTTATCTTATGTTTCTCTAACACTTCATATTGTTTGTCTAGTTGGCAAGTTGACAAACAGTTAAGTAAGAATACAGTAACCTTAATTGGCACTTCCTGGTAGCAAAAAATCATGCACCCTGCAATACAAAATTACTCCTACAGAGACTAGAAATGGGATAGGGAAAACATAACATTTGTGCAACAAAAAATTTTTCCTGCATACTAGCATGTTAAAACCAAAAGTATGGTACAATACCCTATCTTAGAAATGGGAGTTGGGATGTACTAACATTGCTCGGCAATTAGCCAAGTATGCTTGGCGATTCTCAGGCTTCAGTTTCTTCATTTTTTTCAGCCTTTTTGTTCCTTTTTGCTCCTAAGTCTCCATACTTCTAGTAAAACTTCAAATACTTGAACCTTAAGTGTTTTCATCAGATATTGAGATAAAATAAGAATTTGAGAACACTATTATTTCTATTAAAATAAAGGCCTAAATGAGTCCAATTTGTAGAATCATCAACACCCCCAGCTTAAACTTTTGCTTGTCCTCAAGTAAAACTCAAGTTCAACAGTTCAAAAAGGATGTCTAAAATAGTGCTACACAAGACTCAATCATGAATGTACACAACAAGACTTCAAACTACTTATGCGAAGATTCAATTGTGTACTCAAAGATTCAAGTTGTGACACACCATTACCAAAGATTCTCATGGTTGCAATACTTGTTACTAATGCAATTTCAAGCTCAACAAAAGTATCTAAATGCCCTCAGACAAAGAATGAATCCATATTCACACACAGAAGTTAATCAATTTAAGATCAGGAATCAGATGCAACGCTCACACTGAAAAAGAAGAACACAATACATGTTTTGACCCATAGGTTTGCCCTTATTTTCCGATCGACCTTCGGTTCGGCTCACTCAAGATCTAAAAGGTCTTTCCAAGGCTTGTAATGGGGCTGGGTGCAAATGTATGGTCATTTTAGGCTCAGTGACTTTCTCTTCATGAGATGTGGTTTTCTCATGACATCCCCTTCTTTTCCTTTATTAATTCTTCTTCAAGTGCTTCTAAGTCATCTTTTTATTCACTCTCCATGGATTGCTTGGAAACCCAATTTATTTTTGCACTTTTATTCCACAAATTTTTTCTTTTTCATTCTTTTCTTTTCCTTTTCGTTTTTTTTTAATTTTATGTATGGAGGGTTTATATTTTTCCGCAACACCATGGGTTAATGGAGACTTTTCTTGCACTTATTGAGTTCTCCTTTCCCTTTTCACAACATCCCCAACTTAGGCTTTTGGCCTTAGTTGACTATTCAAAAAATCACAAATCAAGAGGATTATACGTAGTTGGTCAAGTAAGGTCTAGGGTTCATCAAGGTTCTTCTAAAGAAATGTAAGGATCAAAGGGTGTTCAAGAGAGTTTCACACGCTCACGGGTAGGCCACAAAAGAGGTTTATGTCAAATTGGCTTACATTCTTCAAAAGTTGCCTAAATTATATCAAGAGCACACCTTACTAAATCAATTAGACTAACGGGGTAAATGCTAGGTTTATTCATGCAAGGTTCAAAGTAAGCTCTTCAGACAAGGCATCGACACTTAAGTCATACAAGACTACACACTTTCGCTAGTGTGCAACAATCATTACAAGAGAATCAATTCGATAAATGGCTAATCACAACGAGATGCAAAGAGTTCACATATTATCTATGCAACTTTATTTGGATTCATCGTAGCCGTACATTCATGTTAGTTCGATGGTAAGCACTATTCAAGTCATCGATATTGATCAGAACCGAGACTCAAATTTGCAAGAGAACAACCACTTTAAATCACAAGAGGTGGGGAAATTTTTCAAAAAATAAAAACTTTTCGGAAGGGTTAAAATTGTTTTGCAATTTAAAACACAAAGGAGCCACAAGGTCAAACATTCGCACAAGCAGCATAAAACAATTTCAAGCAAAACAACCCAAATATGTACGCAAGACAACATTCAAAACAACACACAAAGGTGAGCCTCACCCCACCACAAATAAAAACATTTGTCCTCAAATGCAAATGAAAGTATCCAAAAGTAAAAATAGAGAAAAACTGAGAGGGGGCTAAAGAGGGACCATGATTACGTAGTCACTCTGTCGGGGCCTCAGCGCCCGGTGTAATGCTCTAAAAATGGGCATCAGTGGCCAGAGTAACCTCAGAAGGACTAGCACGCGACAATACAATATGATCATTGCAAATGAGTACCAAATTTTTGAAAGTAAACTCAGGGTTCGGAAAACCAACCTTTGTGCCGATTAAAATACTTTGAAATGCTAGGTAGCAATGAAATCCAACTCCGAACAACAATCAATAACTAAAATATTCTAAAAGTGCAATAAATATAACTACTAGAGTGTGAAAGTTTGCATAGTACTCAGAACCCTAGCTTATATAAATTATCAGTACTTCATGAATTATGTTTGCTAGCAAGATCAATCAGAAAATCATGCTTCAGAATTCCAATGCCATATCTTTCAGTATATTTATGTTGCGTTCTCAGATAGCATTTCTGTATTTTGAGCTACTCCGTATTTCATTTGCCCTTTAGCTATGCATATTCAGTTGGGAGTCGACTTAGCACCTAGTTGGACTAGGGTTCAGCATACCATCAAAGTCCCAGAACTACGTGCGTAGGTTCATAAGTCCCCTCTAGTAGGCATCAATTTTAGTGATCACACCACAGTCATGACTTTATACCCCTAGAAAGGTATATTGGATCCTTTCTATGGTAGCATACATCGGACTCCATGTTTAGCTCATATGGTTTATGTCGGTTAATAGTAGCTCCCACAGTGACACACTTATTGCATTGACCATGTTAATAGAATTTACTTCAGTATTCAGTTCAACATGTTATCTTCATGATTAGTAGTTGGTCTTTGCAACTAACTTAGTTTTCAATTATACTTCAGTACAACCTTCTTCCATGTCAGTCTATGTTGTTCAATTTATATTGTTCAACTTAGTATCTATATCATGCATGCTTAGTACATCCAAAGTACTAACACATAATTTTGCGCTACAGCTTTGTATGATGTAGGTTCAGGCGCTCAGCATCCAGATCACGCTTTGTTCGACCTCTAGCCCATACTCAGCAACTTTAGTGGTGAGTCCTCAAAGTTCGAGGATGTTTCTTTATGCTTTTGGTTTAGTTAGATTACTATCAGTCTTTTAGTATTTTTAGAGTTAGCTGGGGACTTGTCCCAGCAACTCATTAGTATTAGAGGATTAAAGACATAGAGTCCGTATTTAGTTGTTTTGGGTTGTTCACGATTGATATTCAGTTATATTCTCAATTGAAGTTCTTTTAGTTTTTGATTCACTTTATAGTTATGCTTCCGCTTATTTAGTTGTATTTCAATATGCTTGTGATTACCAAAATCAAGGCTAGTTTAGAGTCACTTGTGCTCCTAGGTCCCGTGTTGTGACTATGGGGTAGCCTCAGGGTGCGAAACACTTGGTATCAGAGCATCAGGTTCAAGAGTCCTAGGGTGTCTGAAAGGCACACTAAGTAAAGTCTCTTTAATCGGTTTGAAGCATGTCTCACCTATGAGGGGGAGGCTACTAGGTTTTCAAAGAAAATTTCATTTATTTTCCTATTTCTATCGTGCGTGAAGTGTGATTCAACTTCTTCTTTCTAATCCATCATTATGCATTTCAGACCATGCCTCCTCACAGAGATAACACCCAAAATACTAACACAGTTCTTCCAGTCCCGAACTGTGAGGTTACGAATGTAGAGTTCTGAAATGCGATCCAGCTATTGGCTCAGACCAAAACCAATCGGAACAATCAGCAGGCCCTAGTTCCTGTGAACCCCACTGGTGGATCAACTGTAGCTAGGGTTCGAGACTTTATTCATATGAATCCACCAGATTTTCTAGGGTCAAAGGTTAGTGAGGACCCATAAAACTTCATGAATAAGGTCAAGAATGTTCTTGAGGTAATGCAAATTACTGGTATTTATAGTGTTGATCTAGAATCCTATCAACTTAAGGATGTGGCTCATATCTAGTTTATATAGTGGAAAGATAGTACGGCTGTGGAAGCAGCTCCTCTGACATGGGACTGTTTTACTGGAGCTTTTTCTGGATAAGTTCTTCCCGAGAGAGTTGAGGGAGGCTAAGGCCCAGGAGTTTATGAACTTGAGTCAAGGTTCGATGTTAGTCCAAGAATATGGGCTGAAGTTCATTCAGCTCTCCAAGTATGCTCCACATATGGCTATGGATTTGAGATCACAAATGATCAATTGCTTCTTTGAAGTATCCGATGTGGCAAAGATTGAGTGCATGAATGGTATGCCATTAGTGGATAAGGATAGCTCCAGACTAATGACCCATGCTCTGCAGGTTGTAGGAGATAAGCTCAAGGATAACAAAAAGGCTAGAACAAGCAACAATGAATACTCTCAGCATAGGTCGGTGGTGGAAATCACTCACAATTTTAGGAGAGGTCTACAACCCTAGCGCCTTCATCAGCTAGTACTCCATTCCCAAGTTTCGACAGGATGAGAAAGGAAGGGCATCAGGCTCTAAGTCTCAAGGGAGTACTTCCGGTAACTGGACTATTCCATCTTTCCCAAAGTGTAGTAAGAACTATTTGAGAGATTGTATTGCTAGGAACAAGGGGTGGTTTGGGTGTGGTCAGTCTGGTCATAGGCTGAAGGACTACTCTTTTGCCACACAATGACAAGGAGGTAACATTAATAGGGCTCAGTCTACAACTTTAGCAGCGCCAGCAGGGTGCCTTTTCTGGTATATGTGGTGGTCATTGCTAGAACATGTTTTATGCTCTTCTGGCTCTCTATGACCAGAATGATTCTATTGATGTGATCACTAGTACATTACAAGTATTCCATTTCAATGTTTATGCATTATTAGATCCAAGGGCTACAATGTCTTTTGTAACTCCATATATAGCAGTAAACTTTGGTGTCAAACCAGAAACTCTCTTAGAACACTACTCAGTCTCTAGTCTAGTTGATGACCCAATTATATCTAGATGGATTTACAAAAATTTCCCTATCACAATTTTCAGAAAATCACCTCAGTAAACCTTGTGGAGTTAGAAATCGTAGAATTCTATATCATTCTAGGCATGTATTGGCTACATTCTTGTTATGCCTCAGTTGATTTTAGAACTAGGAACATTCAATTTTAGTTTCCAAACAATCTAGTTGGAGAATGGAAGGGTAGTAACTTAATTCCTATGGATTGATTTATCTCCTACCTTGAAGGCTAGGAAAATGATTTTCAAGGGGTATATCTGTCATCTTGTTCAAATTAAGGATTCAAACTCCGAAATCCATACTCTTGGCTTAGTCCCAATGGTGAATTTTTTTCTAGAAGTGTTTCCAGAAGATCTTCTCGGAGTTCCCCTGAAAGGGAAATCAACTTCGAAATAGATCTCCTTCCAAAAACGCAGCCTATTTCAATTCCTCCTCATAGAATAGATCCAACCGAGCTTAAGGAATTAGAAGAATAGTTAAAAGACCTTCTAGATAAGGGCTTCATCAAACCCATCATATCTCCATGGGGTACTCTAGTGTTGTTAATGTGTAAGAAAGAAAGTTCTCTTAGGTAGTGCATTGACTATTGTTAGTTGAACAAAGTCACAATCAAGAATAAGTATCCATCCCCAGGACTGATGACTTGTTCGACCAACTTCAAGGTGCTAGTTGCTTTTCTAAAAAAGACATCCGATCTGGCTATCATTAGCTTAGATTCAGAGATAGTGACATCGCAAAAAAAACCTTTAGGACTTGGTATGGTCACTATGAATTTGTATTTATGTATTTTGGACTAACGAATGCTCCTACCGCTTTCATAGACGTAATGAACAAGGTGTTCAAACAATATTTGGACTTGTTTGTCGTTGTCTTTATTGATGATATCCTCATTTTTTTCTCGGAGTGAGGAAGAGCGTGTGACTGATCTAAGAGTTTTTCTGAAAACCCTCCAAGATCGCTAACTATTTGCTAAGTTCAGTAAATTTGAATTGTGGTTACAACCGATCGCTTTCCTTGGTCATGTGGTATCCAACGAAGAGATCCGAGTCAATTCTCTGAAATTTGAGGTAGTACGTCACTGGCCCAGTCCTATCTCTTTGATATACCGTGAGTTTACGATATTTTTGATGCATTTCACTTAGAAGTTCTGTGTGTCTAGGGCCATTTGGTAGTGGAAATAATGTTTTATGTGTTATGTTTGCAGGAAAGAAGCTTGGATGCGGTCGAGTGAGATGAACACAAAAAATCTATAGAAATGGCCACCCACTAATGTGACCAGCAGACCGTAGGTCCTGTGACGGTCCGTGGAGGGTAGGCGTAGATAGGAGCATCAGGGAAGTCTGACCAATTGTGGAACTACGAAGCGATCTACGGATCGTAGGTCGACCTACGGGCCATCCTGCACATCAATAGAAGATGTTCAGAGAGTTGAAGTTCGAGTACCTGATGAAATTTCTAAGTGTGGAGCCACGCAAGAGGACCTACTATCCTACGGTCGATCCTTCACGTTCGTAGAAGCTAATCAAAGAATGATGGTTCCAAGCTTGTGAAGAAAAAGTCTAAGTGTTGACCAACAGAGGGGATGTACGGACCACAGTGCACCCACGGTCCGTAGGTCGAGTAGTCGATCAAAGCCGTGTCCCAGAAAATTTATTTCCTTATTTCATTTCTTTTTGGTTAGGACATGTTTTTCTATAAATAGTGTATGTAAACCTCATTTTTGGGGATTAGACACTATTGTTTACTTTTAGTTCTTGATATTTGCTTTGGGAATTAACTTTCAACTTTGACAATTTGATTTTTGTATTTCGGTTTATAAGATTTTGGTTTTGAAATTCAGTTGGATATTACGGGTTTCTTCTACTCTAAACGTAAGTTCATGATTTCTTCTTATCAAAGTGTGAATTTTGTTCTTTCAAGCATGAGTAACTAAATCCACAAGTAGTGTTGTGGAAACCATGAGCAATTAACAACATATGAATAATAACTAAGTAATTCTTGAATAGTGTTTATGCATGTATTTGTAATTCTTTTGCTTAAAAGTCTTTTTAATGGTGCGCAACATTAGAACTCACCTCGTTCCTAGTTGCTGGACCAAGGAGGTAATGAACGAGAAAAAAATTATCAATAGAGATTTAGTGTGATACTATCTAATGGTCTAATGTAAATTGGTACGAGGTTGAAAACTAAGCCATACATTGATGTGATGTCTAATCTGAGGTCAAGGTAAGGGTTAGTAAATTGTATACACGTAGTTGGACCAAGGTGTGGGTAGAAATTCCCTATTTGGAGGACCAATAAATTAAGGATACATAACTTACCGACTTTGCATGTAAAACACTAGGAAATGATTACTATTATTAGGATTACCGCTTTAAGAGTTTATGGGGAACACATACACCCTAGTTTCGCTCTCTCATTGATAGATCAAAACTTGAAATCTTGCTTAGTTATTAGTCAACAACAATTGGTTATTTGCTTACAAAAACTCCCCCTTTAATTGCTTGTCTCAGAAATAGGTTGACTAAACGGATGTAATCGTAAGTTAAGTTTAAGTCTGAACCATATTCCTAGTGGGATCAACCCCAACCTCCAAGTTGGGTTCTTTATTTGATGATGACCACTTATACTTCTTTAGGAAAGTGTAATTTGAGCATATCAAATTTTGGCGCCGTTGCCGGGGAATAAGGATTTTGGATTAAGTTTAACTACATTATTGAACTTTAGTCATTTATTTTCTAATTTTAATTTTTCTTTTGTTTTTGTCTTCCACATGTTAGTGTATGCGAAGTACACTGAGTCAAGGAGAACCATTGACCCCATACGACCCTGAACTGTGCAAAACTTTGAGAAAAATGGTAAACCGATGGCTCAATAATAATCCAATTATAGATGAGTAGGTGGAGAAAGTGAATGATGAGAATGCTCAAGATCGTGGTGGTAATCTACTCGAAGATTCATTGAGGGTACATAATCCACCAGAACCAATGTTGCTTGATAACTACTGGGTCAACTTCAATACCGTTGATTCTGAAGGACCTATTATCCTCCCTCCTCTACCTCTGGGGCATACATTTGTGGTGACTAGTAGTTCAATGCAGATTCTTATAGTGAGGCGTTTGTTTTTTGGTATGGCTTTGAAGGATCCCCATGGGCATGTGGCCAAGTTAAGGAGTGTATGCAAGAGTTGCGTGGGTCGACCAGAGTTCGACATGAACTTCATAGGGTTAAGAGTCTTCCCTCTATCATTGACCGGTGATGCTGCAGTGTGGTTTTCTGAGATTCCATATAAATCAATTCATACATGGGACTAGATGCAAAATGTGTTCATGGCTAAGTAGTTCCCATTTTCTAAGAAGCTGAATCACAAGGATAAACTAAACAACTTTGTAGCACTACCTGGAGAGTCTATGAGCAGTTCGTGGGATAGGTTCATTGCATTCATAAGAAATGTCCCAAATTGATGATAAGTCGCTGAAGGAGTACTTCTACAGAAGTCAGGATGACAATAGTGTGCTGGATACTATTGCTTGGGGATCATATAATGAGTGCACCTTTGAGCTGATAGCTGAGAAATTGGAGAAAATTTCCAGAAATAACAAAGCATAGAGAACTAGAAAGTCAGAAACTGGGAGAAGCACATTTGCAGTTCAATCTGCACCCTGTTAATCTGTAAAAGACATTTTTGAGGAGATGGCTCAGATGAGAACCGAAATAGGGTTGGTGTTGAACCATTTGTGAGGAGGCACCAAAAAGGTAAATGCGGTAAATTACCTAACTAGAACTCTACCACCACCAGTTGAAGAATGCTACTATGAAGAGGATGCTTATTTGGTAAATGATCAGACGGGGTGTTTCCGAACCAACACCCAAGGTTCCAACTCAGATAATTGGCACCAAGGTCAAAGAAACCAAGGTCGGAACTATGGTAACTACAATTGGGTGGGTAATTATGTCCGAGATGGGAAATATAATCGCGACAACAACAAAAGTAACTATGGCAAAAGAAATAAGAGAGTTGGGCCTTATGTTTGGGAATCTGGTAATAAGGAAGCTGGGGGTAGTATGTCACAGATTGAGGATATGATGCAAAAGATGATGAAGAGGTTCGATGCGACTGATGATAATGTGAAAGAGATGTAGAATGACTTGTCTGGAATCGGTCAAAAGGTTGATGCCCATGTAGTGTCTATAAAGCAACTTGAGCAGCAGTTTAATCAATTGTCCACCACTGTGAACCCACTTAAACCTGGCATATTTCCTAGAAACACCATCGATAATTCGAAGAATAATGGACATTGTATGGCTGTCCCGACTCGAGGAGGTAAGCAGACCATTGAACCCTCTATGCCGTCTGAGGTTGAAATTGTGGTAGAAAGATAAGAAGATGAGATTGAGGTTACTAGAGAGTCCAAAAATGCTACAGAGAAAGAAGCTGAGATAACCCAAAAAGTTGTTCCCATGATTAGACCTCCACCTCCATTCCCACAGAGGTTGGTAAATAAGACTAAAGAAGGAAAATACCACAGGTTCATTAATATGTTGAAAGAACTTTCCATCAATGTGTCATTGATAGAAGCTTTTAATTAAATGCCTGGTTGTGCGACGTTTATAAAATATTTGGTAATTAATAAGAGGGCCATCAATTTTGAAAATGATGAAAGGTCGCACCATTGTAGTGCTATTGCTACTAGAACACTTGTGCAGAAGAAAGAGGATCCTGGTGCTTTCACTATTCCTTGTACTATTGGGTTGTTGAATTTTGCAAAGGCGTTGTGTGATTTGGGTGCTAGCATTAATATGATGCCATTGTCTATCTACAAAAAGTTGGGTTTAGAGGCACCAAAAACGACTGCGATATGACTGCTCATTGCTGTCAGAGCTGTGAAGAAGCCCATTGGTGTTCTACAAGATGTACTTGTTAAAGTGGAGTCATTTATCTTTCCGGCAAATTTTGTGATACTTGATTGTGAGGTTGATTTTGAGGTTCCTATCATCTTAGGGAGACCATTCCTTACTACTGGGTGCACATTGGTCGATATGGAGATAGGGCAGATGAAGTTCTAATTGAATAATAAAGGGGTGACTTTCAACATCTGTAGGTCTATGAGGTAGGTAAGCGATCTCAAGTTAGTATTAGTGGTGAATCATATTGGGGAGCGCAATTCTGATGTGTCTATTGAAGAGAGGTTGGGTGTTGATGCAGTGGCAGTGGTAATGATGAATTTTGGGGGTGATGGTATTGAAGACTATGATGAAGTAGTCACCGCACTTGATAGGTTAAATTATTATTCCTAACCAAAGAAATTGGAGTTAGATATGAAGAATCGCGACTCTCCACCCGCAAAACTGTTTGTGGAAGAAGCTCCAAAATTGGAGCATACGGCTCTACCATCACATTTGAGGTATGTATTTTTGGGGAGAGATGACTCTATACCGATAATCATTACAGCCGATTTGAGTACAATACAAGTTGAGGCATTGGTTTCTGTGTTGAAGAGGTTCAAGTGGGCTATTGGATGGACTATTGTAGACATTATTGGGATTCCTCCTGGCATTTGTTCTCATAAAATCCAACTCATGCCGGATAGCAAGCCTAGTATCGAGCACCAAAGGAGACTAAATCCACCAATGCAGTAGGTAGTGAAGAAGGAAATCATCAAATGGCTAGATGTTGGGGTCATATACCCCATTACAGATAGTAGTTAGGTGTGTCCTGTTCAGCGTGTACTTATGAAAGGTGGGATGATTGTGGTTCCTAATGCGAATATAGAGCTTGTTCCGATGAGGCCCGTCACCGGATGGGGAGTATCCATGGATTATCAAAAACTGATTGGATAGAAAATGATCACTTCCTGATGTCATTTATGGATTAGATGCTGGATCACCTTTCTAGTAAGGGTTGGTATTGCTTTCTTGATGGCTATTCGGGATACAATCAGATCTCCATTGCTTCGGAAGACCAAGATAAGACCAACTTCACATGCCATTATGGGACTTTCGCCTTTAAACGAATGCCATTTGGGTTGTGTAATGCTCCAGCGACCTTCCAGCGTTGCATGATGTCAATATTTTTTTATATGGTTGAGGACACTATTGAGGTATTTATGGATGATTTATTTTTGGTAGGTGACTTATTTAATGGATATTTGGATCATTTGGCTGAGGTACTTAAACAATGTGAAAAGTGCAATCTTGTGCTCAATTGGGAAAAGTGCCACTTCATGGTGAAAAAAGGGATAGTTCTGGGTCATCAAATTTCTGAGAAAGGTATTGAGGTGGATAGATATAAAAGTTAAGGTAATAGAAAAGCTTCCACCACCTATCTCTGTTAAAGGTGTTAGAATTTTTCTTGGGCATGCACGTTTCTATAGGAGGTTTATTAGGGATTTCTCTAAAATTGCACACCTATTCTGCAAACTGCTCAAAAAGGAGTGTAAGTTTGATTTTAATGATGCTTATCTGAGATCATTTGGAGAGTTGAAAGAAAAGCTAGTGTTCGCACCTATCATTATTTTGCCGTATTGGGGGTAATTGTTTGAGGTGTTGTGTGATGCGAATGGAGTCGAACTTGGTGTAGTATTGAGACAGAGGTGAGAGAAGATTCTTCATCCAATTTACTATGCCAGCAAAGCTCTGAATGTGGCTTAAAAGAACTATATAGTGACTGAAAAGAACTCCTTGCTGTGGTGTTTGCATTGGAGAAATTTCGACCCTACTTGCTTGGTACTAAGTTCATAGTGCATACTAACCATTCTCCATTGAGGTATTTGATGGCTAAGAAGGATACAAAATCTGAGGTTGATCAGATGGGTATTGTTGTTGCAAGTATTCGACTTTGATGTGAAAGACAAAAAGAGGATAGAAAATCAAGTTGCCGATCATTTGTCAAGATTAGAAGAGGAAGCTATGCTACTGTTAGGGGATAGGGCTGAAATTAATGATGAAATACCAGACGAACAAGTATTGGATGCTTCTTTTGATCTTATCCCTTGGTTCACAGATTTTGCTAACTACTTGGCAAGTGATTTGGTTCCATCAGAGTTGTCATTCCACCAATGAAATAAGTGTATGCATGATGTGAACAAGTTCTTTTGGGATGAGCCTTACTTGTTTCGTATGTGTACTGATGGGATTATTTGACATTGTGTGCCCAAGGTTGAGATGATGAGTATATTATAGGTGTGTCATTCATCGCCTGTTGGTGGGCATCATAGTGGTATTCAAACTGCTCATAAAATCTTGCAATGTGGGTATTACTCGCCTACCATCAACCAAGATGCTCATGATTTCGCCAAGTCTTGTGACTGTTGCCAAAGAGAAGGAGGAATTTCAAAGAGGCAAGAGATACATATGAATTCGATATTGGTAATTGAGTTTTTTGATGTTTGGGGCCTTGAATTCATGGGTCCATTTGTGAGTTCACATGGGATGAAGTATAGTCTTGTTGCGGTTGACTATGTATCAAAATGGGTGGAAACAATTGCGCTTTCTAACAATGAGGGTAAGGGTGTCACCACATTCTTGATTCTCTTTTGAAATGTTTATGTCTCTTATGTATGAGTATTGTGTGAAGATGGAAAGGTCATATGTTAAGTTCACTTTTGGTGACCTTAAGGTGGTACTTTAGTGTGGATGATGGTATGGGACGCTATCCATATACATGCACAAAGTATATCATGAGGGTTACTTGAGGTGGAGGCTTAATGTGAAGAAATGGTTTATATGATGATTATGTTCTAATGTGAAAAAATAGTGTATATGATGATTATGTTCTAATGTGAAAAAATAGTGTATATGATGATTATGTTCTAATGTGTAGAAATGGTGTATATGTTGATTATGTTCTAATGTGTATAAATGGCTTGTATGTTGGTTATGTTTGAATATTATGCCTCTTATACTTATGTTCATGAAGCTTTACAAAAAATGGCATAAAAGCATGATTTCCAATGAAAATGTCCGTTTTAAGCATCGTTTTTGCATGGCTTCCATACTCAATACTTAATTGTGCTAACCCATATTTCTCCATTTTTACCGAAGTATAGGGTTGTGGAGATTTGGTGTTCTTCACTTGAAGAATAGGTTTCTAAGGACCTTGGAGATGAAGACTTGGTGAGTCCTCATAGTTCCTAGGACAAAACCCACTATGTTCACTTTATGTCTTTTACTTTATGTTTAGAGTTTTTGTATGGGCTATGTCCCAAAGTTGTATCCAAAGTATTAGATGGTTTTAGACAGGGTATAGAAAGTGTTCCGCTTGTTTTCATGAAAAATGATTTCAATTGTAAAGAAAAGTTTTAAATCCGACTTATTTTCCTATGTTCTTATGTTCAAGAATGTTATGAGGCTTGTCTGAGACCCCTTCGGGGTGAGTACACCGTGTCTCATCTAGGGGTAGCCTTGGGTCGTGACAAACATGGTATCAGAGCACAAGATTTTTGAATGGTCTTAGGATGTCTCAAACCACATCTAGTAGAGTCTTGTTCATAGTGCGAAACACACCACATTTATGAATAAGAGGCTATTGGGTGTTAAAAAAGTCTCACTTCTTCATTCTTCAAGTCGTGCCATAGAGTTAACTCAATAATGTCTCTATCTTATTCCTTATCCAATGGTGTTTAGGGTATGACCACTTGAAAGTAGTATGCTAGAAGGAGTGAGGGAGGAAGGTTGGTTGTGATGCAAATTATGTCTATGTGAGATGATAGATTGTGATGTTGACTTTAGTATCAATTGGTTGATTTATGATTATGCTTAAGATGATGGTAGAACCCGACTTAGTTATGATGCGTTTTGAGGTATATTGAAAGATTTGATGAATGAGGTATTTTAGAAATGCCTTGATGGGATGTGTGAGTAGAGTTCTCTTAGAAGGGTAGAAGTGTACCTCACCTTGGTTTAAAATCATCTTGTGTGATGAGTGTTAAGGTTTGGTGATGACTTGCTCTGACCTTAGAATGGAAAGAAGTGAAGTTTAAAAAGAGCTTGTATAGGCCTACTCCCAAGTGGGGGTTAATGTGTTTAGATAATAAGGTCTATGAGTGTCCTTGATGTTCATGAGTTAGGCTTGCTTGATGTTGTCACCTTAAGAGGTGTAGTGAGTTTGAGAAGTTTAGAACCGGTATAGTAGACTCATATGAAACCTTTAGTGGTGTTGGTAAGGTTGTTTGTGAGCAAGAGTTGCTTAATGAGGACCTTCCTAGTTTAAAAGAACCGGTATGTTGATACTTTCTTGTAAGTTGTGAATGTCTTGATTGAGGTTCCTATGTTATGTTCATGATAAGCCTTAGTTGGGTTTACTCCTAAGTGGGGGATAGTATGTTGAATTGTAAGGTTGTTGAGAGTTCCGATATCCTTATCTCTTTATTTCTATGCCTATTCAAGCCTAAGACAAAGAGTTTCTTGCAGGCTTGTTTCATGTTTTTGGAGTCATGTGTGATATTGTGTTTCTATGGTCTCCTTATTTTATTAATGAGTCCACAAATTGGACTCACTCAGGGCTATATTTTGATAAATTTAGTGTCCTCATTTTGTCTAAAAAACTGATAAAATACCTTAAGTGTTAGGTATTTAGACTTGGAGACAAAGGCATTGAGACAATTGAGCAAAAAGGAACAAAGGAAGCTGAAAGAATGGAGAAATGATGATCTGTGGATTGCCGAAGCCATTCGGCATGTCGCCAAATGATCTCACCTTGCCATTTGTTATAGTGTGTTGAGCCTTGAAAGAAAGGATCAAATTAGTGGTGAAAAGGAGCAGTCGGCGTGTCACCGAGTAGTTCCGCGAAGCAGTATTATGTCGCCCACTGATCCAAAAGACGACGATGCTGAAGGCTAATGCAAGACAACAATGAACTACACCAAATGGAGAATCGCCGAGTTGATCATCGATTCCGTCTAATGTTGCCAAGTGATTCGCTGTAGCACATATTTTTGAAAACTATAAATACTCGTTGAGAGTTGTAGCTTAATATTAGATTTTAATATAGAATTTTTGACATAGAATTTTGAGTGCTAAGTTTGGAGAGGGTTTTGAAGAACTTGAAGATTGAAAGTGTTTCAACTCCAAGAATTTGGACTTGGGTTTTGTGGATTCTTCATTCTTTGCTTGTTTTGAGACTTAAATCTTCATATCTATTTGAATGCAAACTCATTTTGGTATAAATTTCTATCTCTTTTACACGTGTAGCTAAAACCCCAATTTTAGGGGTGTGATTTTGTGAATATGGGTTAGATTAATTGTTGGGTCTTTCTTGCTGATGGTTTATTTGTTGTTTATATGTGATTTAGTTTAGTAATTGTGGTGGAACTTAATGAAATTATAGTTGCAAATACGATTTCTCCTTTGTGTTTTCGGCTTGCTCAAGAGAGTGGTCGTAAAACTAGGACTACTAAATTGATGGCCGGTGTGAGTGGGTTGACATGAGGTTCAGCTCGAGAGAGTGAACCCTAGTCCTTCTCCCACACACTCAGCTCGAGAGAGTGAGTGGGCTAAGGTGGAGGTTGTTCTTCATGCGACAAATGGGTGTTCGAGAGGAACCCATTTGATTCGGGGTAAGTTGCTCGAGAGATAATTTACCCCCACTATAGTCTAGCCTAGGGACAAATACTCAACGTATTTACCATCAAAAGTATGTACCCAATACTCTATTCTAACCTGTATTCCTATCACATCCCCAGAACCCCGTCTCCATATTCATATCTTTCCTTATTTTTGCCGTTTTTACTTACTTTTAACAAACCCCAATTGATAATTGATGCTTGCATCACCCCTTAGATTTAGCATGTTTATATTCGGTAATGTTTTTTGGCTATGAATAATTAGAACTTAATTTATTTTTCTATTAATTCTCTATCCCACTCCCTTGGGACTCGACCCCAACCTTTGGTTGGGTTACTTTACTATTGTACGATCATAGACATTTGCATTGGATGTTTTGTCTTGATTACGCAAACATAAAAAATGGCGCTGCTGCCAGAGAGTGGTGTTGTTTGAGAATTCGTAGATTAGTAGAATTTTTGTCCTTCTTAATTGTATTTCACTTACTTTACTTTTAGTTTCGTTTCGCTTGCTCGTGTATTAAAGCAGAAACATGGATATGAAGGATGATTATGGGTATCAATCAGATCACCCCCTTTTAAAACTGCTGAACCTTAGGGACAATTTCCTAACGTTTAAACAGGTAGGGGATGAAACCATTCATGAAATGAGGCTGAAGTTTCGAGCAGTGCTAGAACCATGTCCATCCCATGGGATGACAGACAAAGCGCTACTAGAATGCTTCTATAAGGGTCTTGGACCCGAAAATAGAAGTATCGCCGATAAACTTTTCACGGGGGCTATGCTACACCAACCCTATGAAGTAGTAGCAAATTTCCTTGATGGCATGGTTGAAACCAACAAGGAAGCCCAAAAGAAACACGAGTGGGATGCACTAGTAGCTCAAGTAGACATTCTGTCCAAACAAGTCATGGAGTTCGAAGCACATGCCCCGAAAATGAACAAGCACTTCTCTCTACGAGAGTGTAAAAATGGGAAGAAGCATAGAGGTGTAAAAAATGATGAAGTTCTCTCACTCATTCAACAGAAATTGAAGCACAAGGCAAGGTACTGAATGAGATGAAAGAGAACATCGAAATGCTAAATGAAACGTCAATCTCTAACTCCATGACAATTCACTGCAAGATGCCCAAATAGGCCATTTGATATCAAGTCGCTATCCACCATTTGTCGAGGATTCGCCTAGTTACACCATGGCTGACTCCGAGGATGAGGACTAGGTGTTAACTTGCATCATGCTACGACGTTAACTAAGGCATTATTTGGGAGGCAACCCAAAACTCTTTATTGCTTTATGTTGCTTTGATAAAATAATGGTGTGTTAATTATGCAGGAAGAAGTGTGGGAAGCATTTGGAAAGAAAGAAATTGGTGAGGGAAAAGTTTTAATTCCACCTTGTTTTCCTATGTTCTTATGTTCAAGAATGCTATGAGGCTTGTTTGAGACCCCTTCGGGGTCGAGTACGCCGTGTCATATCTAAGGGGTAGCCTTGGGACGTGACACCCTCAGTCTCAATAAGGCCCTCATACAAAGCTTCCTCAGCAACCTCAATCTTTTCCTCATCCGTCTCCACCTCAGACTCGGGATCAACTATCTCCTCAACTCTAACCTCATATCCGGTGGTAGGCGGAGGCATACCTGGTACATCTGGGATTTCCACCGTCCCAAAAATCATGGGCATGCCGGTGGACTTCCGCTGATCCATATCACTCCTCAACACAGCAATAGCAGAATTTAAAGTTGTCACCTCCTCGGTGGTCCCTAGGCCACGCTCACACACCGCTATCCTAGCCTCAAACGCGTTAATGGTAGAGCTTAATGATGCCACATCATCAGCCAGGGCATTCTGAATTATGCCCAGAATGGAGGCCTCTAGTCTAGTAGCACGACGATCAGCAGAATGGGCGAGCTGCCCA
This sequence comes from Solanum tarapatanum, assembly GCA_029582485.1. Lineage (NCBI taxonomy): Eukaryota > Viridiplantae > Streptophyta > Magnoliopsida > Solanales > Solanaceae > Solanum > Solanum tarapatanum. The sequence goes on along the minus strand of JAJOOB010006357.1, from coordinate 85,911 downwards.
ATCCGGAGTAATCCAGCCTGAGTGAGCGAGGGCCGAGAGACAATAGCAACAGCAAGTCTAGGAGAAAGTGCTGCATCAGAAGACCTTGGACTGTCAGAAGGAACAACACTAGAAGTATCTGAAGGCCAAGGGGCCGGAGTAGGCAAAGATGCCTCTGTAGGTGGTGAGTCTGTGTCCACAACCGGGGAAGAATCCATCGGGGCTGCCTTCTTTTTGTTATCCACTTGATCCTTTAGATACTCCACCTCGATCCTCCGGATATTAGTAGAGGATGTGGGAATCACTTCCAAATCCTTCTTTGCATCTCTAGGAACCCGAGCCCATCTGCATAGCTCAGTGATAAACACCGAAAAGGGGTGGGATGTTTAGCGCTGCTTGGCTAGCATGAGCATTTCCTTTGACCCCTTAAAGAGGCAGCCCAAACAGGCTGCTTTGGTGTGGCGGAGAATAGACTCGTTTTGGGAGGGAATGATCGGGTTGTTGATGAAGCCAAACCAATACATCGCTACCATATTGAGGTCATTCTTTGCAATAGCTGCCCTAAACTAAAGCCACTTGGGAACACCATCTGATATCAACGGAGCTAACCATTTCTTCATGTTCTCCAGAATCGTCATCCAGATCTTGTGGAGACAGTCATCCTCAAGTCTCGTAGTACATTCTAATACTGCATTAATGGCAGTAAAATCACACTGCACTCTCTTACCCCGGACCACAACGTAGTCATCCTGCTTGAATTTAGCTGCCGGCTTCTTCCCTTGTGGTATCATTGTATTGTAGGCACTGCTGAACTCTCAGAACCAACTTGGGATGTACGGGACATGGGGCTTGGTGAAGAGTTGTAATTTATGAGACTTCAGGCAGCTCATAATCTCTGGGTACTTATCAATGACCCCATCCGTGGACATACTCTTCTCCTGAATGATTGTCCTTAGCCTCTTAGTCTTTATTTTGTTCATAGACTTGGGCGGAGGATCCTGTACTGGTGCTAGGACCCCAACTTCCTCTGGAACTGGAGGAGAAGTGGTGGTGACCTGAGGAGTCCTAATCCCAGATGGATCGTTCAACCTTTTGGACCGCAGCTCCGCCCTCTGTGCTGCTACTAACTCATCATCCTCAGAAGCTGCAGCCAGATGCTCCTAGTGGTCACCCTCACTATGAAAAGTAGTTAGGTGTGTGGCGTAGATACCGTCACCATCGGAGCTGACCTCTGGTGATGCAGGTGCCTTGCTTTTTCCTTGGCCTTTCCCACCAATTGTGGAATGTTTGGTAGCTTTGGCCTTGGATGTAGCTGCATCCTCATTGATTTTAATCCCCTTAGCGTTCTTTCGGGGTGGCATGTTCCTCCCAACAACTTTCTGTCTAGCCATGTATGCAAACACATCAGAAAAAGTGAGCAACACTTCAAGAAAACTCATAGAAAAATAGTTGCACACAGACTCGGCGAACCGGTTAGCAAGTCGCCGAATCACTTTGGCGAGCTAGATCGGGCTCGCCAAAAGGATTGGCTCAAAATTCTCAAATTTTTTATGCACATCAGCGATGGGAAGGCCTTTTGGCGAATCACCGACAGAATTCGGTGAGCAAGGATTTGCCCGCCGAAAGTTACAGTGCAAAAAGGGTTCAGGGGTGTAGATAATGGGTGATCAAGAAAGACTTTCGGCGAGTAGCTGAGTGCTTTCAGCGACCTTAGGCTTCTCGCCGAAAGTTACAGAACCTAACTACTCATTTAGCATGAAATTAAAGGCAATATGGGGAACTTCGGCGAACTGTTGAGTTGTTCGGCGAGCTCGACCTGGTTCGCCAAACAACCCAACGTGCCTACCTTCAACCAAACTTCTCGAATTTAACCCCACAACCCCCAAAAAAAAATCAACACATGAAATCATTAAATTAAAGCAAGGCCTAATACACCCATTACCCCGGTATACTCAGACTTCACCCGGTTTTACCAAATTTGGCCATGTGATGACATTTCCCCTTAAGAATGACATCACCCGCTTTATCATTAGGCAATTTATGTCATTTGGCACAAATACGAGTTACTTAGAATTCACCCGACTAGACCCAACAACATGCAAGCTTAACCCCACAAGTTTAAACCAATTTTAAGGCACAAAATCATGGGAATTCAACAATATAAACAATACGTGCAAGGTTTTAAAATTAACACAGGCATATACAACAACAATTAAGATCAGAGAAGCCCAGCATACATCAATAAGTGAAGATCATTGCAAATGAGTACAAAATCACTAAAAATAAACTTGGAGTTTGGAAAGCCAACCTTAGATGTTGAATAATCAAGATTGAAATGCTAGACGGCAAAGTAATCCACTCCGAACAGACAATCAACGACTCAAATACGATAAAAATGCAAGAAATATAGAGAATACTATGCGGGTATGAGTTTGGGAAGATTAAAAGTGAGGGAAAATGAAGGAGTTTGAAAGTTTAAACCTTTGACCTTTAAAAACCGTTCAGTTCTAGCCCATTCGGCAATATTAATTTTGCTCACCGACCCACTTGGCGACACGCCGAGTGGGCTGTTACCGCGTCGAGTTTTATAGGACTGCAGTTAATGTGGAGGTCAAAATGGCGGACTAGATCGCAGTCACCGACCTGGTCGGCGACTCGCCAACCTGCTCCTGGGATCGCCGAGTTTTACACACTCCAATTTAAAATTATCTTGAGTCCAACGGCGGTGCAAGTCGGGATTGTCGACCTCTTCGGCGATGTGTCGATTGGACTTTTAGCTCGCCAACCTGCACTTTTCAAACACTTTCTGAACTTTAACCTGCACACTCAACACACCATTATTTCAAACTTAAAACGAATGAACATAAAACTTATGTTCCCTCCGAAGCAACGCCTTAGTTAACATTGTAACACGATGCAAGTCCACACTCAAAACTCATCTTTTGGGTTAGCCATAATATCACTAGGCAAACCCCTTTGTTGTCTAGGTTTCAAACGAGATGAGATATGACCCATTTGGGTCTCCAACTATTTGATCGATACTGAATGGGAGGTAACGGTCTGTCTAATCGTCGACACATCTTCTTTCATTTCTTTTAAAATCTTGTCCTTTGTTGAGGATACGAGAAATAATATCCTCAGACTAGCCACCTTCCGAATCCTTTGGCTTTTGGTGCTCATGTAGAGGCACATACCTATCCTTCTCCCTATAATTCCAATTTGGATTACGGTCTCTCCATTCTCGATCGCGATCCTTCTATCCTTGGTTACCACCCTGCCTCGGGTAGTTTGAACGATAACCATCACCTTGGTTGGCTAGGAAATTCACCTCTTCATTATATAAGGCCTCAAACTTGGACTCATCCGGATTAGCACACCTGACACCCACGACATTGACACTTCGAGCACCATCTCCCATGACATTTTAAAACAAAATGTCAAGTTGTCTCATGATCTTAGCCATGTTCTGCTCCCTTTCTTGGTCCTTCTCCATCAGTTCCTTGGTCAATTTGAACGTGAGAGGGGAGAGCTGGTCTTCACGGGTATACCACGCCCTGTTTATGGTAGTCATGACATCCAAGAGCTGAGCCTCTATCACATAAGGTTGCTGCATCAAACCTCTCGGAGGAAGTTGGTCAGCAACACCCTTGTTTACCAAGTCAAGGCTCCGGTAAAAATATTGTAGCAACACATTATCAGGCAAGACATGAGTTGGCATTGAAGCACTAACTTCTTGAATCGCAACCAAGTTTCATGAATTAGCTCGCGTTCTAGACGCTGAAATCTCTGAATTTTATCCCGAAGAGTCATCCCACCTTTCGTATCCTTTGGCCTTTGGTACTCATGGGGAGACACATACCTATCATTCTCCCCATCCTTCCAATTTGGATTACCATCCCTCCATTCTAGATAGTGATCCTTCCAATCTTCATCCCTATTTCAACCTTGGTTAACACCCTGCCTAGGGTAGTTTGAACGATAACCACCACCATGGTTGGCTAGGAAATTCACCTTTTCATTATACATGCCTCATACTTGGACTCTTCCGGAATAACACACCTGACACCCATGACATTGACAGTTCGAGCAACAAATCCCATGAAATTTTTAGACAAAATGTCAAGTTGTGTCATGATCTTAGCCATGTGCCGGTCCCTTTCTTGGTCCTTCTCCATATGTTCCTTGGTCAATTTGAACATGAGAGGGGAGAACTGGCCTTCACGTGTATACCACACCCTGTTTATGGTAGTCATGCCATCCAAGAGCTGAGCCACTATCACATAAGGTTGCTGCATCAAACCACCCAGAGAAAGTTGGTTAGCAACACCCTTGTTTACCGAGTCAAGGCTCTGATAAAAACACTGTAGCAACACGTTATCAGGCAAGCCATGAGTTGGGCATTGAAGTACAAATTTCTTGAATCACATCCAAGTTTCATGAATTGGCTCGCCTTCTAGACGCTTAAAGCTCTAAATGTTGTACGGAAGAGTCATCATCTTACAAAGAGGGAAAAATCGCACTTGAAATGTGGTGACCAACTCCTCCTATGAAGTTATTGATTCACGTGGCAATTCAGCCAACCACTTACATGCCTCTCCCATCAAAGAGAAGGGGAACAACCTCTACCGGACCGACTCTTAGGAGTTGTTCTTGAAGGAGAACGGTCCACATACATCCACGAAGTTTCTAATATTCTCATGGGGATCCTCATGAGCCAAACCACTGAACAACCCCTTCAATTGCAAGAGTTGCAACATAGTACTTGTGATGTGGAACACCATATTCCCTTAAGACGGAGGCAAGCGAATGGCACCAATACCACCCATAAGATGGGGGTCATTATCATTAGGCTCGTTGACATCGTTAATGTTTCCATTCACACTACTTGGCTGCCATTGCTACCATTCACACTAATACTTCCTATTTTAAAATATAAACAAGCAAAACAAAACTAAAATTAAGTTCAACTATAACTAACAAGAACAAAATCCAACTTAACTAAGAATTCTCAAATAACACCCTCCTCAGTAGCGACACCATTTTGATTGAATAACACTATAAAAGACACTTCATCCAATACTAAGCATCAACGATGGTTAGTTAGTAATGAAACACAACTAAGTGAGTTGGGGTCGAATCCCACAGGGAGTGGTAGTACTTGAGAATCAATAGAAAAACATGAATATGCTAAAGTCAATTGTAGGTAAAAACATTTACAAATAAAAGCATGTTTCAAGTTTGGGGTGACACAAGTGTCAAATAACAGGGGGATTTGGTTTAAACTATCAACTACAACATCAAATAACACGGAAATAACAAATATAGAGATGGGTTCTCGAGATGTGATTGGATTACAGACAGAAATGGGTGATTGCAATAACTAGTGAAGAGTTGTAAATCAGTGAATAAGCTAGACATTAGTGGTCATAAACTTTCTCTCGAACAATTTACCCGGAATCAAATTGGTTTCTCTCAAACACCAATAAACAACAATTAAGAGCAGCCTACGTTTTAGTCCATTCAGTCTCTCGAGCTAGATGTGTGGAAAAAGGTTTAGGATTCACTCTTTTGAGCTAAACCCATGACAACCCAATACCCACAGACTATCAAATCAGTAATCTTAGTTTTGAAACCTCTTTCTAGCAAGCCAAAAACACGAAGGTACAGTTGCATTTGCAACTACAACCCTTTAGATTAAACCACAATTAATGAATGAAATCACTTTTAAACAGCATTTACACTATCAATTAACAATACCAAATAGCTAAATCAACCCATAATTATATAATCACACCCCAAGAATTGGGGTTTTAGCTAGACATCATAAAAAGATAAAAATCGTTACCAAATTGTGTTTCCATCAACTGGGTAAGATTAATTTCATTTTCACAAAGGTCTAAAATGAAGAATCATCAACACCCACTTCCAATTTCTCAGAAATGGAAATCTTCAAATCTTCAAAGCTAAGGAAATATTGTCTCCAAACTTACTTCTTAGCTCTCAAACTTGAAAACTGAACAATAATAAAAATTAGATAAAAATTTAATAGTAAACTAAGAATTTAAAAATGTATTTATAGTCGCCAAAAATGTGATGAGAAGGACCATTTGGCGCAATAAGTCGGGATCGCCGATCCAGTCGGCAATCCGCCATTTGGTCAATTTCATCACCTTCTTGCTTTGGCCTTCAACATCTTCAAGTTCTGTAACTTTGGGTTATATAGTACTGCATCATGAAACCGTTCGCCGAGTCACTAACTGCTTCTTTCTATCGCCGAGTTGATTTTCTCCTTCAAGGCTTGGCACACTGGAACATTAGGAGATACCATGGCCATTCGGTGACTCACCCAATGGTTTAGGCAATCCTCAGGTCTTCTTTTCTTCGTTCTTTCAGTTGCCTTGTTCCTTTTTGCTCATTAGTGTCCATGCTTTGTTCCTCAATCCAAATACTTAAAATCAAGGATTTATATAAGTTATTGGCGCAAAATATGCATTTGAGGATACTAAATCTATTAAAATAAAGCCCTAAATGAGTCCAAGTTGTGGATTCATCAGTGCCTCCCAGTTTCGAGCCTACTCTAATTGCTGAGGAGCTTAATCGATGTAGTGTAGAGGGCCAACACCAGATCTACAGGGATGTTCGTATGCTGAACGAGCACAATATGATGACTTTACTAGTCACCGATAAGCGTCAGGTTCTCATAGGTAGCCTCCATACCATTCCAGTCATTTAGGGGCTATTCCATAGACGCAGGTATGAGTGGATTACACGACTCCCTGGCATGCGTAACGAGAAGATAGTTAAGTATTTCTATGCTTCCTATGTGGCTACCCTTAGAGGGTCAATCAATAAGTGGGCCAAGTCCGCCGCTAAACCTTTCGTTGAGGCCACACTTGTCCGGGGGTTCTTTGTTTACATCTCTGTGACCAGTCTCTGCAGATTCATCTATGGACCGAACCGCACTGTCCCATTAATACAGTAGAGTTCGACTATCAGATAGGCATTGTTCAGAGTGGAGCATTTTAGCGGAATGCCAAGCAGATGAAGTCCCTTGTGATATGGCTGGCCCGACATCTTGCTATTGATAAAGAGCACGCCGAGTGGGTCCAGACCCTGAGTTTGGGGATTAATATGGCGACCCTGACCTTTTGCGCTAAATTTTCTTGGTTATTGGTATGTAACCATGTGTCCCCCTTTCAGGCAGATAATGTACTCACATGGGATCGGCGGTCCTGGTTGCAGCTATGGTTGCAAGTTTAGAGATATATTTCGGACACATTTTGATTTAAGTGATCCATGAGAGACACTTCAAGACTACTACCACTCTTACACCTTTGTAGGGACTATGGCGTACCACTATGGTATTATGAACGATTGCTTCATGAAACCAAGATTCTTGATATCAGCCTTATTCGGGATGAGGCCAATGTAGCTTCACCTTACAGGGATCCACATGTTGAGGTTCCACTGTTGGGTGGTGATATGGCAGAAGATGTGGAGAAGAGGTAGGATGATGAAACTACCCCTCCAGCCACTACGGATGATTCCCAGGCTCCTCATGTCTGGCGTCCAATCAGGCCCCTAGATCGTCCAGAGCCGCCACTTATTCTTCTGGTTCCACTGCCATCCCTCTAGCTCGAGTATAGAGGCTCGAGGTATAGATGGACACTCTGCTTTAGCATGTGAGGCCATGGATGAAGCATCTTATAACGAAGTCTGAGGCTAGGGTTAACCAGCGGATGGAGCATATGATGGACCCAAAGGTCCAGGCCGTTCATCAGCGCCTTGAAGCCTTTGAGTTGAGTGTTCTAGAGAGGTTGGACCCAACTGTAGATGTGACCATGCTCAAGAAGGAGATAGACAACCTCTGTGTTGATGTCACTGTACTTCTTGCTCTCCATAGAGTAAGCCAGAGTCCACCCCTACGGCACCGATTGATGATACAGTGTTTAGTGCCATATACAGAGATTGTATGACCCCGCCAGATTCTTCTCGTGCTGCTGGGAAGCTGCCCCTCTCCTGTCGTACTTCTTATGACATTGAGGCTGAGAGAGTGAGGGAGAGGGAGCGCCAATAGACTGAGGCGGCTCGAAGGGGATCCATAGTTCATGAGAAGATGAGATAGCAGTGGGCTAGGAAGGTAGGGTTTGGTGCCTCTAGCAACGTGAGCACTACTAATGGTGCTGTGAAATTTGATGATAGTACTACTAAGGGTGTTGGGTTAGTTGATGGGAGTGCTATTGATGGTGTTCCGAGTGTTGATCTAGCAGGCTTCGGGATATCAGACCCACCCAATTCTTGTGTTGTGTTCGGTACGTAAGCGCCACAAGTTTGATTCACCCGATCCTTTACTCTTTATAGTTTTTGTGCATTGGGGACAATGACACTTTATTTTTTTTGGGGTGCGGTAAGTCAATTGTGAGTGATAGAGTGAAACTTGAGTAACCCAACTCATAATCCTCTCTTGGGGTTTTCTTGCCTGTGTTCTTTTCCCCCAAGAGTCTGTTTAATTTCTATTGAACTGGCATATTTAGGAATGTATGTGTAGGAGTAAGTAAAAAAATGAAAGCATGATGGCATGAAAAAGATGAAAAAATGATCCCTCTCAAAAAATGATAAAATGTGCTAGATCTTGTAGGCTTGATAAGTTGAATGTGTTGGATCTCAATGTGACATGATAGGAATCGATTTGTCTTCATAATTTAAGCTAAAACTTGAACTTGGTAATCTGATATTGAAACAATGTGCCAAAGTGTGTGAGAAAAGTTGAATGTTCGAACAGTATGTGCCAATCTAGAACTTGCCCCATTAGTCCTGCTAAGATGATCTAGGCTAGAAGTTGGGAAGTGATCATAGGCTCTTTTTCAAATTAGTCCACTTATGCCTAAAAAGATCCAATCAAATGAAATCAATATTCCCTTTGATCCAAATGTTTGACCCTAAAATAGACCGTTTCTTTTGATTCACCTAACTCACTTTCCCAAAAATTATTGTCTTGGCCCCGGACCCTTCTTGGACATGTGCACCTTGACTTAGGCCAAAAGCCTAAGTTAAGGGTGGCTAATTCAAAGAATTTACCTTGATCTTGGCCCTAGTCTGTCATCAGATAATGTGCACCTCGACTCATGCTAAACACATAAGTTGATGGTGGCTGTGAAAAAGGAGACTGAAAGAAAAAAGGGTATGAAAAGAGTTGTGTGTTGAAAAGGAAAACTGAAAAGGGAAAGATGTGACTTTGTGCAAAATAAAGTTAAAAGATGATAAACAAAAGTGCCGAAAGAAAGAAATAAAAATAAAGTTAAAAGAAAAAAAAGATAATGAAAAATAAGAGTCGCAAAGTCAAAAGTCACATCTAGGTTGAAAAGAGTGAAGGGAAAGAAAGTAGAATGAAAGGATGTCAAAAATAGGCTAGGAAAAGAGGAAAAAGCCAATGTAATGTCAAGGAGGGCAGAAAGTCACTAAAAAGTACCCAAATGTACCACACCGGACACTGAGCCTATGGTACAAGCTAAGAAAGTTCTATAGTGATCCTAGCAACTAGTTTGGAGCGTTTAAGCAGTGAAAATAAGGGCAAGCCTATGGTATTGAGCACTAACTGTACTTGAAATAACTTTTGACGTGAGGGTTGAACGTATCCTAAAAACTTTAACGTCATAGCTCTTATGAGTGGAAAAGAATTTCTTTTGAAGTGACGGCACTAGTTACATTGTTGGGAAATTGATATCTTGGTGATTGTGAATGGTGTATATTGTGATGTGTGTTGGTCAATCTATGTCATGTTTAGATCCGTATGGGTTGGTTTGTTGAGTCTGTGAGAAAAGATTTGCACTAAATAGGTGGAATGGGTTAAAATGGCCATGTGATTGCTGCGTTTGTATGTCTCTCTCTACACAAGTGTCGTTTAGAGTGTTAGTGTGTCGCTTGAGGACAAACAACATGTTTAAGTTGAGGGTGTTGATATACCATGTTTGATCCATTTCACTTAGAAGTTGTGTGTGTCTAGGGTCATTTTGTAGTGGAAATAATGTTTTATGTGTTATGTTTACAAAAAATAGGCTTGGACGCGGTAGAGTGAGATGAAAGCCAAAAATATACCGAAGTGGCCACCCACGGATATGACCTACAGACCATAGGTCCTTGGTCCATCGAGGGTAGGTGTAGATAGGAGCATCAGGGAAGTTTGTCCAAGTGTTGAACTATGAAGAGATCCACGCACCGTAGGACGACTAACTGGCCGTCCTGCACATCTATAGAAGGTGTTCAGAGAGTTGATGTTCTAGTACCTGATGAAATTTCTAAGTATGTAGCCACGGAAGAGGACCCACGGACTGAAGCTCCACCCACGGTCCATCTTGTACGTCCGTAGGAGCTGATCAGAGAATGATGGTTCCAGGCTTCTGAAGAAAAAGTCTAAGTGTAGACCAACGGAGGGGACCTACCGACCATAGGTCAACCCATGGTCCGTAGGTCGAGTCATCAATCAAAGCCGCATCCCAGAAAGTTTAATTCCATATTTCATTTCCTTTTTGTGTCATGACCTGTAGCCTACACCCCCGACGTACATGGTGTATGAGAGTCTAAAGTGCCTCATACAAGGCTCATAACATTCATAACATAAGACATATGAAATAGTGCAAAATTTAAAACTCTTTTTCATCCATCAAATCAAAAACTTTGTTTAAAACAGCGGAAGTCTACTTGCCTCATATGACCATCTAATACATTTGAATCAAAACTGGGGTCATGACCCTTACAATAGAACGTCTAAAAAGTCTATACAATTAAAGACATGAAACATCAATAAAGCACTTGTCCTCGGATCCATGAGGACATACCAGAAGCTTTGGAAGGAATCAATCAAAGCTTTGAACTAGAAGGAATTCCCTCTAATGTTGGAACCTACACTTTGTAGAAAATAGAAGAAATATGGGTTAGCGCACAAAAACATACTAAGTATGATAGCCATGCAAACACCATGCTCAAAAAGGACATTTTGGTTTAAAACCATGCTATATGCCAATTTTGAGAAGAATCACAAACTTAAGTATAAAAGGCATAAGATACAAACATAATCAACATATAAGCCATTACATCACATTAGAACCATCATCTTAAGTAACCCTAAGCTATACTTGTGTAATGTAAGAATGGCATCCCATACTACTATTCATACTAAGTACCACTTTGAGGCCACCATAGATGAACTTACCATTCTTCATACTTATCTTTAATCAATACTCATACATAAGGATCTTTCACATTTAGTAAGTCATGAAAAACAAACTAACTCATAATAACATTTCCAAGTAAAGCATGCATCATTACATTAAACCTTTAAATCAGCATTCTCATTAGCTTCATTAAGAGCACATTCATTCATTAGACATTAAGACATTGGAGAATCACACCATAGCCCTCTCAAAGCCTACTCGTGCAATGTATGAATGGCATCCCATACTACCACCCACACTTCATTGAACCTCTTAAGTAACCATAACACGTATCTCGCATGATGGGAATAAGCATTAACCGACATAGACCATGTGAGCTTAACATGGAATCTAGTGTCTCCCATACCGTAAGGGTTGGTCTACTTACCTAAGGTAGAACTCGTAATTTATCTTTGGTGGATCCACTAGCTAGTAACCTATGAGGGAACATAGTTATGGGATAAGAAGCATGTTCATTGAAACCCAGCCTAACGTGGAGAGAGATTCCATCTTACCATATCCACTCGATATTAAGCTCGCATTCCCATTGAGTAGTTCATTCACATTAGAATTATTGTACTTGACAGGGCTACCAACATTAGGTCTAACGACCCAAAGTACATTACACATGAAAGCGAGACATCCATTAGGCCTACCGATTCATGGTACATTATTAAGATAGCTCATTGAATCCTCAAGAAAGAGCCACTGATGCTTATCGTGACCAACGACACTGACCTACGATATAAGCGTCTACGATCGTCGATAATATAGTAGCCCAACCAAGGATTAGGATCGTGTCCCAACGGAGCGGCTTTGAGGAATAATACCTAATTAGAATTTCGTTTGAATTAGTCATAGCTAAGCACATTTGCGATAAAATATAGAGTAAATTAAAGGGGGTGACACGAAAGTGTCAAATATCAAATGAGGGTTTTGTAACAAGTGATAAAACATCAAAATAAATAACAAAATCAAGTATGGGGAAAGGTTCTTGGGATGTGACTGCAATACAAGTTGAGATAAATTGCTGGGTACATGCTTTCAATAGGAAATTTGCAAGATAATAGTGACTAGGCTAAGCTTTAAATGGAAATAATTTCCCTCTCGAGCAACTTACCCGATTTCGAATGGGTTCCTCTCGGACACCCATTTGCCGCATGAAGACCAGCCTATGCGCTACACCACTCACTCTCTCGAGCTGAGTTTTAGGATACGGGACTAGAGCTCACCCTCTCGGGCTGAACCTCATGTCGACCCACTCCTTAGGCCATCAGTCTATTGGTTTTGGTTTGGCGACCTCTCTCTCGGAAAAGTTGAAAACACATGGGTGGCACAAACCCTTTAGATTAAACCACAATCACTAGGTGAAATCACCATTTACATATATCTAACCTATCAGCAAGCAAGACCCAACAAGAATATCAACCCATATTTATTAAATCCTACCCCAAGAATGGGGGGTTTTTAGCCACACATCAAGAAATAAGAAACTATACCTAATATGATAATGAAATCAACTAGGTATAAGAGATTAAACCTTGAATTAAGCAAAGGGAAGTGAAAAAAGAAGACCCACTTCCAACTTGGGGAAGAAGAACTCCTTTCTTCAAGTCTCCACAAAATCCTCTCCAAACTTGAGAGAAAATATTAGCTAGAATATGTTCTAAAGTGAAAATAATAATAATAATTGATCCACATTCCAATCTCTTAAGACTACAATTCTAAATAGTATTTATAGTTTCACAGATTGTGCTGCGGAGAATTGTTCGGCGACATTAGTCCAGACTGCCGATAAACTCGGCGATCCACCCTTTGGTTAGCTCATCACCTTCAATGTCTTGCCTTTAGCATCCTTGCATTATGGATCATTGGGCAGTACAGTACTATTTCACGGAACCGATCCGCGACCCGCCGACTGCTTCTTTCCTCGCCTTTGATCCACTTCCTTCAAGGCTTAACGTACTGGAACGAAGGGCGACTTTTGTTGTTTTGGCGACTCACTAAGTTAAACTCGGTGATCCACAAGATTCCATTTCTTGTTCTTTTCAGCCCTATTTGCTCCGTTTTACGCCTAAGTGTCCATGCTTCCAATAAAACTTCAAATACTTGAAGCTTAAGCATTTTAATCAGGTATTGAGGTAAAACAAGCATTCAAGGACACTAATTCCATTAAAACATAGCCCTAAATGAGTCCAATTTGTGGACTCATCAGCCACCACCATTAGGTCTATCGATTCAAGGTTCATCATTTTACACATGAAAGGGCTACAACCATTAGGTCTACTGATTCAAGGTTTATTATTACATTCATTCATAGACACCTCATGAAAGGGCTGCCAACTTTAGGTCTACCGATTCAAGAAAAAGCCTTAGGATACTTCATTAATCATTTATGGAAGGGCTACCGACATTAGGTCTACCGATTCAATGTTCATTAATTCAAGATACATTAGTTACACAAGAAGAGCATGCCTAAGCCTAACAATTAAAGGTACTTCAATCAAGATGACTTTCATTTACACAAAAAGAGGATTCCCTAAGCCTACCAATGCAAGATACATCAATCAACATTACTTTAATTTACACAAGAAAAGGATGCCCTAAGCCTACCAATTCTAGATGTAACATTACATTGAGAAACCTTTCACATATATCATCATCATTCACAAGTGTATAATTGATAATAACCTTTCAATAATAAAACAATTGCATGGTAGAGATGATCAAAATACTTTCATTGAAACCACCAGCATATACATAACATCATGATTATACATCAATCCTTCATACTTTGCCCTTCAAGGCCATGAATCACAATTCACCAACACACCTAGAATACTAAAATTTAGGTATTAATAATGACATAATTCAATAAAATAATTCAATATAGACTTAATCTCTTCACATGCTTCCATAATCAATCAATCCCAAATCAGAAATCACAATTTAATGTTTTTGGGGGTATATGGGTTCATAGGGAAATTTCATCCGCAAACAACATTAATTTATCAATTCAATCATAATTATTCATAAATAAACCTTTGAAAATGTTTTGAAATTGAATCCATGACTTAGATTGAAACCCTAACTTTTGGGGGAATTTGGAGGCTTTAAAATCATGTTTTGAAGGGAATCTTTGGGTGGAATCTACCCAAAGATGAAAACTACCATACCTTAATGGATTCGTACTCATGAAATTGAAGTTAAAATATGAACTCTTGAGATGCAAACCTTGACTTCTTCTTCTCCAATGGTGGTTTCTAGAGAGAGAATTATTTGGAGAGGAGGTAGTTTCTATTTTAGAATTTTGGGAATAATGAATTGTAAAGAGGTGTTTAATAGTTTAAAAAGCCTTAAATAAGTGAAATAAAAATATATAAACTTCCCAAACCAATTACTAATTAATTTGGAATTTACTAAATTGTCCCTCTTATGGCTGAGATTGGGCCGAACCTATAGGGGTGACCTACGTCCCTTGACCTACGGACCGTAGGTGCATTGATGTCCCATCCTGCAGGTTCGTAGGTGGGTTCAGTAACTTTAAAACTAGGTGTCTTGACTTATTGACCACCCCCACGAGGGATGGATGGACCTACACCCAGTAGGTCAGATCCGTAGGTCCTCCTTTTTTTTGACAGCTTTTGTTCTTTGGGGCAGCCTTGGGGTTAGGCTTTAGGGTCCTCCTCAAGGACCCTTGGTTGGTCCTTGGGGAGTCGTACCTTGATGTTTAACCCCTAAACCCCTCAAACTAAGCTCGGGAACTTATTTTGCAACATAAAACCCCACATCAAACTCAACAACACACTCATAAGGCTCTAGTTTCACTTACTAGTTTTCTAAGTCATTATATTTTTCTTAGGACATGTTTTTCCATAAATAGGGTATGTAAACCTCGTTTTTGGGGGTTAGACACTACTATTTACTTTTATTTCTTGATATTTCTTTGGTAATTAACTTGCAACTTTGGCAATTTGATTTTCGGATTTCGGTTTATACGATTTTGGTTTTGAAATTTAGTTGGAGTTTATGTGTTTCTTCTACTCTAAATGTAAGTTCATGATTTCTTCTTATCAAAGTATGAATTGTGTTCTTTCAATCATGAATAACTAAATCCACAAATAAGTTTGTGGGAACCATGAGCAATTAACAATGTATGAGTAGTAACTAAGTAATTCTTAAATAGTGTTGATGCATGTATTGGTAATTCTTTCACTTAGAGGTCTTTGTAACGGTGCGCAACGTTAGAACTCGCCTCGTTCCTACTTGTCAGACGAAGGAGATAATGAACGAGAAAATAATTATTAATTGAGATTTAAGGTGATACTGCCTAATAGTCTTATGTGAATTGGTGCGAGGGTGAAAACTAAGCCATACATTGATGTGATGTATAATCTAAGGTCAAGGTAAGGGTTAGTAAATTTTACACACGTAGCCGGACCAAGGTGCGGGTTGAAATTCCTTATATGGAGGACCAATCAAATAGGGATACCTAACTTACCAAATTTACATGTAAAACACTAGGACAGGATTACTATTTTTAGGATTACCGCGTTAAGAGCTTATGGGGAACACATACACCCTAGCTTCTCTCTCATTGATAACTTGAAAGTTGAAATCTTGCTTACTTGTTACTTAAAACCAATTGGTTATTTGCTTAAAACCCCCTCCCCCCATTTAATTACTTGTCTCGGAAATAGTTTGACTAAACGGAAGTAATCATAAGTTATGTTTAAGTCTGAACCATATTCCTCGTGGGATCGACCCCAACCTCCAAGTTCGGTTCTTTATTTGATGATGACCACTTATACTTCTTTATGGAAGAGTAATTTGAGCGCATCACTCTCTGACTGATAGCATGAGTTTCTTGGGTTTGGCTGGTTACTACAGAAGGTTTGCTGAAGAATTTTCATCCATAACTTCCCTATTGACCAAGTTGACATAGAATAAGGTCAAGTTTCAGTGGTCAGATAAGTATGAGAAAAACTTCTTAGAACAGAAGAATAGGTTGGCTATAGCTCCAATCTTGACTCTAGCGGATGGGTCAGATGGGTATGTCATTTATTGTGATGTATCCAGGGAGGCCTAGGTTGTGTGTTGATATGACATTGCAAGGTCATAACTTATGCTTTTAGACATATTAAGGTCAATGAAAAGAACTACCCGACTCATGACATCTAGCTTGCAGCCCTAGTG
This sequence comes from Solanum tarapatanum, assembly GCA_029582485.1. Lineage (NCBI taxonomy): Eukaryota > Viridiplantae > Streptophyta > Magnoliopsida > Solanales > Solanaceae > Solanum > Solanum tarapatanum. Next base: position 69,526 of record JAJOOB010006357.1, on the reverse strand, counting down.
TTTGGCCTAAAGATTTTGAAAAACTACTTGTATGGTGTTCATGTTGATGTGATCATAGATAATAAGAGCCTCCAGTATGTGTTCTCGTAGAAAGAGTTGAATCTTCGTCAGAGGATATGACTTCAATTCGTCAAACACTATGACATGAATGTGCTCTACCATCCGAGCAAGGCCAATGTAGTAGCTGACACCCTCCGCCAGATACATCGGCCAAGATTTCATGATTACCCTGTCTCACGCAAATTGTTTACCTGTAACTATTCAATACCCCTACGAAATATTGATCACATCGGAACATTTTCGAGGCCGAATACACTTTGAATTTGATAAAGACTATCCATGAGAAGTGTGGCATGTGTTCAGGAAGCAAAGAAAGAATTGGCCAAATATGTTCACCATCTTGCTCACTTAGGAGTTTACCTTTTGTACTTTCTAGATAGTGGTGTGATAGTTTAGAATGGGTCAAAATCTTTTTTGGGATCGGAGGTTAAGGAGAAACAAGACACTGATCCCATACTGCTTAGTTAAAAGGTGTAGTTCATCAACAGAGAGTTCAGGTGTTCTCCCAAGGGGGAGATGGTGTGCTTCGTTACTAGGATGATTTATGTGTTTCAAATGTGGGCGAGTTGAGGCACCAGATCCTTACATAACCGCATTATTCGAGATATTCTATTCATTCGGGTGCCACTAAGATGTATTGTGGTCTACGGGAACTCTATTGGTGGAACGACATGAAGAGAGAGATTGCATATTCTGTGGCTAAGTTTCCTAACTGTGAAAAGGTTAAAGTAGAATATAAAAAACAAAGAGGTGTGACTCATGAGATTAGCATTCCTATGTTGAAGTGGGAAGTGATAAACATGTATTTCATTATGGGTTTACCTCGTACTTGCAGACGAAGTGACTCCATTTGGGTGATAGTGGACTGAGTTACTAAGTCAGCTCACTTCTTGGCAGTTAAGACTATAGATTTAGCGGAGGATAAAGCCAGACTCTACATCAGTGAGATCGTCCGGTTGCATGGGGATCCCTTGTCTATCATCTTAGATAAGCGTTTTCAGTTTACCTTTCATTTCTAGAAATTGTTTCAGAAAGGTCTTGGTACTCAAGTAAATCTCTGCACAACATTTCATCCGCAGCCGGATGGTAAGGCAAAGTGTACCATTCAGACCTTAGAGGACATTTTGGGAGATTGGATGATCAATTTGAACCGTAGTTGGGATGATCACCTACCTCTCATAGAATTCGACTATAATAACATCTTTCGTTCCAGTATTCAGATGGCCCCTCATGAGACATTGGATGGGCGTAGATGCAGGTTTCTGATTGGTTGGTTTGAAATAAGAGAAGCAACCTTGATTAGGCCAGATTCGGTTAATGAGGCTATGGAGTAAGTTCAGCTCATCAGAAATAGACTAAAGACAACACAGAGTCATCAGAAGTCCTATGAAAAATTTATAAAAAAGGAAACTTAGAGTTTGAAATCGATGATTGGGTTTTCCTAAAGGTGTAACACCCCGAATTCGAGAAAGGAAAAATTCTAAATTTTTAGAAGCTGCAGGTGCCACCAAAGGAGTCCACCTACGGACCATAGGTTGAACCACGGACAATAGGTGGGGTCCGTGGTTGGTCACCTCAACTCCCCCCCTAGAAACCCCAGAAAAGTCTTGACCAATCGCAAGACCTACATGCAATAAGTAGGACCACGACCTGTGGTCAAGGTCCATGGTTCAGACCCTAGTTTTCAGCCCTCTCATAGCCAATGACGACTAACAAGATAAATCGTTAACAAACATATGGTATGTCGGTCACCCACTCGATTTTTAGTTTAGGGGTAGTTAGGTCTTTTCCTAATTATTTTATCCCTAAACTACTTAGTTTTGGTAAGTGTTTGCCTATTATTCTAGTAAGATTTTACCCTAAACCATTATTTACTAGAATTCACAAAGCTTAGAACAAAAGACGAGAAAGAGGCGACTCAAACCCCTCCAAGAATGCAATAAGTTTTCTTCAATTCCAGCCACAAAATCAAAGATTTCTCCGTGAAATTTGTACCAGGTATGTGGGATTTAACTAGTGGGTTCCTTCCATCCATTAGGTCCCTAAAATTCAGTCATATTCTTGATTCGATATATCTTGCTTAGACCTAGGCTTTCTAAAACCTTAAATATTGGTTGTGATTTAGTTGTTAGATTACCCCTAATTAGGTTATCATGTTTTCATAGAATCGTTGCTTAAGTTCTTTAAATGAACCTCGGAACCCTAGTTGTGTAGATTCTCTTAGTTCATGAAATACATATGTTGGGTCCGTTAAACAGATATAGATGCTTCGGTTTTCGAATGTCACATTATTAGTATATAATTAATACATTCTTAAATTTCGCATGTTAGTATTTCAAGCTATTTTAGATGTCAGTATTTCAGTCATAATGTGTCATATACATATTCAGTTGGGAGTAGGCTTGGCACCAAGTAGAATAGGATTTCAGTGTACCCTCATAGTCCCAGAACTACGTGCCCCCATAGGTTAAGTCACTTTTGTGGGCATCAGTTTTAGTGATCACGCTAGTTATGCCTTTATACCCCTGGCAAGGTATATCGAGCCCTTCGATGGGGTGTATACCTCAGACTCCACGGTTAGCTCACGTGTTGGTTATGTCGATTACTAGTAGCTCCCATAGTAAGACTCTAGTGTAATTGTCCAGGTTTTCAGTATACTTCAGTATTCAGTCTCAGCATGTTATGTACTTAGTCATTGCATTCAATTCAGTTCTTTTATGTATATATTATTATATCAATCATGTTCAGATTATATCATTTCTCAGTTATGCTTTGTTCAGCTTATATGTTTGTTCAACTTTTATCCCTATCATGCATGCTTAGTACATTCCAAGTACTAACACATACCATGCGCTACGTCTTTTCATGATGTAGGTTTAGGCCCTCAACATTCAGATCATGCGTAGATCGGTTCCCGATCCACATTCAGTAGTTTTAGTGGTGAGTCATCACTCTTCCAGGACAATGTACATGTTTTTAGATTTTGTCTTTCATTTTAATTTCAGTTTTGCTAGGGTTAGCTGGGGGCATGTCGCATTAACTTTAGTCATTTAGAGATTTTTTTCGACATAGTTTTAGATTCAGCTTTAGTTTTGAGTGATTGTTCAGTATTAGTAAACTCTTAGAATTTTATATATATTCAGACCAGTATTGGGTATTCCCCATCATTCAGTTATCTCATGATTTAGCTTCTGCATAGTATCTCTTTTATTGAGATAATTATAGTTTGCTTATGATATGCCATCTCATGGTTAGCTTGGGGTCACTAGTGATCCTAGGTCCTGTGTTTACGTTAAAGGGGTAGCCTCGCGGCGTGATAAACTTGGTATTAAAGCATTAGGTTTAAGAGTCCTAGGATATCTGAAAGCCTCACTAAGTAGAGTCCTTTTCATGGGTGTAAAGTGCACCATATCTAATATGAGTGAGGCAACTAATTGTTTTAGGAAAACTTCACTTTTTTTGTTTATCTTATCGTGCATGAGGTATAATCCAATTTTTTAATTCTAATCCATTGTTATGCATTTAAGATTATGCTTCTTCGTATGGCTTACCCACAGAATGCTAATACATGCAACAAAAACACAGTTCCTCTAGTCCCAGACCATGAGGTTTCAAATGTAGAGTTTCAGAATGTTATCCAACTTTTTGGTCTGAGTGCAGCCAACTAGAACAATCAGTAGGTTCCAACTACTACTAATAGAAATAGTGGATCAATGGTAGCTAGAGTTCAAGATTTTGTTAGGGTGATTCCACTAGAGTTTTTTGGGTCGCAGGTTGGTGAGGACCACTAATAAAAGGGGACTATAACCAACCTTCCATGGTCTAGGTTCAAGGACAATACATATTGTGGCTTGGAGTATCTAAGGAACGGTAGTCATTTAGTGCGACAACACTCTGGCTTCATGGACCTAATTTTTAGGGACGGACTCGCTAGTGTCGCAGGGGTGACACTACACACTGAATTGCCAGGACCCACATAACTTCATTGTTGAGGTTAAGAAAATATTTGGATTAATGCGAGTGACTGGTAATAATAGGGTAGAGTTATCATCCTACCATCTTAAGGATGTGGCGCACATTTGGTCTACTCAGTGGAAAGAAAACAGGAGTATGGATGCAACTCATTTGACTTGGGAGTGTTTTAATGGAACTTTTCTTGACAGGTTCTTTCGAAGAGAGTTCAGGGAGTCTAACGTACAAGAGCTTATGAATTTGGGGCAAGTTTTCATGTCAGTTTAAGAGTACAGACTTAAGTTCACCAACTCTCCACGTATGCTGCACAAATGATTGCTGATCCAAGGGCATAAATAAGTAAGTTTCTGTTTGGAGTATCCGACTGTAATGCCCCAGATCTAGTAGACTAAAATAGAGCCAAGAGTTAGGGTTCTAGAGTGTGATGTATGGGAAATAGAGTTGTAGATGAGACTTTATGTGTTTAGAATGAGGAGTTTAATGGTTGAATATCAAGATATGTATCTGACTATAATGCCCCAGAATCTGGTAGATTAAACTAGAGCCAAGAGTTAGGGTTTTGGAGTGTGATGTATGGGAAATAGAGTTGTAGATAAGACTTTATGTGTTTAGAATGAGGAGTTTAATGGTTGAACATCAAGATATATATTAGACCTAGTAGCGTAGATGAACTTTAAGATTTTTGTTGTGGATGGGAAGGACAGCTACCAAGGCAAAAGGGCAAGCCTAAGCCAAAAGGCCAAGGCTGCCCAACCTTGGCAGGTACTGCCCCACAATTCACGACCACCTTCACGACCAGTGGTGTGGACCACATTCCGTGAAGGGGTCCTTAGAGATGCGTAAGATACTTGGGAGGCCAGTCCAAGAGGCCAAGAAACTCCCCCAAGTTCAGGAGGCACTTCACGTCAAAGTGTCCATGAAGGTGCCTTGGTGTTTTAGGGTCTTAGAAAGTTGGGGGAGCTACTGGACAAGGGACCATGGGCACCACCACGGACCGTGGTGCCCTTCAAGGACCGTCCAAGTGGCCGTGGTGCCTGGGAAGGGGCAGCCAAGTTGAGGGACATTTGAGTAAAATCCAATTCGATTAGGTTTAAGTGGGGGTCGTTTTGTATGTCTTCTATTCACCTATTTAGACTATTTTAAGTCGTTAAACCCCAAGTTTAAGTCAGTTTACATTATACTAAATTCAAAACCCCAAATCACTCATCTCTCAAAGATTTCTCTCTCTAAGAAGAACCTCCATTGGAGAAGAAGCTAGGGTTGAAGCTAAGATCAACAACAAAGGCTCAATTGTTTAAGGCTTGTGCTAGGGTTTTGTTCAAGGTATGTTTACATATTCATCTATGGGTTCTTCCACCCATAGATTCCCCTATAAATTCCCTTAAGTTGTGAAGAAGAACCCCAATCTAAGCTAGGGTTACTTCCAAAACATGCGTTTTAGATGGGTATGATCCTAAACGGTTGGGTAATACTTTTATATGATTATTATAGAGTTTATTCATGTTATTATAAAGAATTTATGTGAATTCCTTGATTTACCCTAATTTTAAATGTATGTGGGTTAGGACCTTTTTATGAGGTATTAATGATTCTTGCTAGATTCTCTTGGATTGTTATCATGAATGTGACTTATTCAAGAATAGAAAGATGAAGTCATGAATTCAAGTAGACATATGCATGAATATTAGAACTTGAATCAAATGTCTAGGATTGGGACTTTGATGAATTATGCTTAGAATTAACTATGGCTAAGGCTTGTGGCTAGTATGAATTGTAATCTAGACTAGTATGATGATTGTGGAGTAAAGTTTGAAGGTAGGGCTTGATGTCATAATGTTGATCACTAGGGCTTAAAGAATAAGTCTAATATGATGAGATAGCTTGCATATATGTAAAATGTGAAAGGTTAATCACCTTAATTAATTCATTCTTGTGAAGTTAGAATAGCGTGAGGTTGAATCTTATGATTCCTTCATGGATAGTTGAATTCTGTAGCTTGGGATGGTAGATCTCATGGTAGCTTGGGATTGAGGAATTAACCTTTCATAAGGTTATCTTGAGTTAGCATTGATAGGGTGTTTTTCATGTTAGCTTGCCTTAGCATAGGCATGGTAGCCTAGGATTGAGGCTCTCCTATGGGTAGCTTGAACTAGCATGGTTAGAATGCTCTTCATGGTAGCTTCACTTGGTTAGGCCAATTACATTTTATGGTAGCTTAGGATTGAGACTCCACACGCTCCTAAGAATAGCTTAGGTTTGAGGATTCATACTCCCCTGAGGATAGCTCACATCTTATTGAATGGTTGCATTGTGGCTAGGTTGGTATACTTGTATACTCCATTTGATAGCTTGGATTGTATGATAGTATGTTTTCCATGGTAGTTAGGTCTAGCATGGTAGTATGCTATTCTTTGATAAACTAGAATGAAAGATAGTTAGCATGGAGTAAGCTAGCCTAAAGAAGTACTTAGTGTGAGTGTTAGTATGGGATGACATTCATGCATGTCACGAGTATGACTTGAAGCTACTTATGAAGTGACGTCTTATGTGATGTATGCCTAGCTTGGAGTGTTGCTATAGTTCCTTCCATTATATGAATTGACTTAAGATGATAGTTCCTTATCAATATGAAATTAGGTCAATAGTGACACTTAGAAATGATGAATATAAATATGGTGACCTTAAGGATATGCTTAGTGTGTGTGGTATTATGAAATCCCCCACATGCATTGCAGAAGTGTGCCTTAAGGTTACTTAGGGGTACAGTGCTCTTATGACATGAAAACCTAGGTCTTGACTATTAAGGTGGGCAATGACCAAGAATTGGCAAAGAGAGGTACTTAGCTTGGATAGTATTATGGGATGTTATCTTGGCCATGCACAAGTATGCTTGGAGGTAGCTTGTGAAGTAGTTCACTTGAATATGAAAGACTAATTGTTGAAGTTTGAACTTATGTATGTCTTATGTTAACCTGTTATGGTATGATACATATGTTTGAATTTATGTTATAATTTTGTATTGTCTGTTATGATTATGTCTTATTTTGACTAACCATTTTGAGATGTCTTATGTTGGTACGTTAGCTTTCATACTTGGTATATTTTGTACTAACGCATATTGCCTACATTTTAATCAAATGTGGGGTGTTGGGAGATTGAGTTGCTTGGAGGCTAGGTTCCTAAGTGCAAGAAGATTGAAGATTGGTGAGTCCTCATAGCTTCGAGGACAAACCGCTATGTTCCTTTATGTCTTTTCTTATGTTTTAGTGTCTATGTGGGCTACTTCCCAAGACCTTTATTCATGCTACTCATAGATGGTTTGAGACATAGATGTTAGAGAGACTTCCGCTTTTATGAAATATTTTTGGTATTATGGTTTAAGAAAGTTTTAAATTCTCCCTACTTTTCTATGATGGTATGTTATGATGTCGCTAAGCACTTGTAGTAGACCCCTTTGGGGTCAAGAACATTGTGTTACGTCTAGGGGGTACCCCTGGGTCGTGACAAGCTTGGTATCAGAGCATAAGGTTTTGGGATAAGTTTAAGGATGTGTCAAACCACGTGACAAGCTCGGTGTAAGTCGCGACACATCTATGAATAGGAGGCTACAGGATGCTTAAAAAAAGTCTCATTTCTTCATTCTCTTAGTCGTGCCATACAATTTTAGCTCTAGTAGGTCCTTCTTCTAATGTTTGCCAATTATTTTTTCAGGTTATGGCATATACTAGGGCGAATGCTAGGAGAAAATGAGAAGACAATGGGGATCAAGGGATTCCTCCCCAAGTTTCAAATCAATATGCCCATCAAGTTCCTACTGACCCTACAATTGGGAATGTCACTCTAGTGGAGTTTAGGGCTTCTATGAATTTTTTGCCGCAAGCCTTGACGGCACAAGCCAATAAAGATGTCGCGGCTCTGGCAAACCCTATTGGGGGATTGGGTGCTTATAGGATTAGAGAGTTCTTGAGGATGAACCCTCCGGAGTTTAGTGGCACCAAGGTGGAGGAGGATCCAAATGGGTTCATAGATGAGGTTTATTCACATTTGCTATCATGGGGGTAACTTCTAGAGAAAAAGTGCAACTAGCCGCTTACCAATTAAAAGATGTTGCCCAAATTTGGTATGAGCAACATAAAGATTCTACGCCGGTAGCGGTGGGTCCTATCGAGTGGGTAACTTTTAAGTTGGCTTTCCTATATATGTTCTTTCCTCTGTTGTTGAGGGAGGCTAAGTTGGATGAATTTATAAATCTTAAGCAAGGCAATATGAGTGTCAATGAGTATGCCTTGAAGTTCACTCTTTTGTCTAAGTATGCTCCATCTTTGGTAGCAAGTCCAAGGGATTTGATGAATAGGTTTATGACGGGAGTGTCCGAACTAGTGGAAAAAGAATGTCGTATGGCAATGCTTGTTGATGATATGGATATATCAGGTCTCATGGTGTTTGACCAACAAATAGAAGATTCAAAACTCAAGAAGGAGAGGGCTAGGGAGAATAAGAGGTCTACAGTGGATAATGATGGTCCCAATGAACATGGTCTTTCTAAGAATTGACAAAAAAATTTCGGACAAGGTTATTCTAATGCTCCTACGTATAAGGAAGAGAGGGTGTCTACCCCTAGGTCACAAGGGAAAGATAGTGAGTCCCTATGGCCTACTTTTTCTAGGTGCGGTAAGAGGCACAAGGGTAGGTGTTTGGCCGGTAGAGATGGTTGTTATGGATGTGGTGATAGTGGCCAGATGAAGAAAGATTACCCAAATTCAAAGGCTACTATAAGAGAGGGTAAGCAAAATGCCCCTAGTGGTGGGGATGATGAGCCTCCAAAGAGGAATAGGTTTTATGCTCTCAAATCCAAGGATGATCAAGAGTGATCTCCTCATGTCCCTTTCCGGTATGTGGTTCTTTCATGTTTTAGAAATTTTTTGGAATTCTCGTCTTTTATGACTTGTTAAGTTTGACTTAATGTTTTCCTTGCCTTGATGGATGTTTAGAAGAGGATGCACGGGCTTACTCCCAAGTGGGAGATAGTGTGCCTATTTCATAAGGTCTTTACATGATTATATGTGGCCAAGATTTTCTTTGTATGTATGTTTATGAAGGTGTGTAGGCCTTGTTATAATTGATCTAATTGCATTGTGTTGCCTCATGCTATAACATCTTTGAGTCAACGTGCATTTTAGGTTCCATGAATTCATGTTGACCATGTTGTAGCTAGGCGATGTTAGTTTCTCCTTGGACATGGGTATATATGTCTCTACCATGCATTTTGAGTTGCATTAGATAGGTTTAGCTTGGAATTGAAATTTCCTTAGTTGGTTGTGTCCATGTAGATGTAATGCACACATGATGGGCTGCTAGTCTTGAGTCATTCCTTTAAGAAGTGTTTAGAAATGTCATTTGAGGATGAATGTTGCCAAGGGGGAGATATTGTAATGCCCCGGAATCTAGTAGACTAAACTAGAGCCAAGATTTAGGGTTCTAGAGTGTGATGTAGGGGAAATAGAGTTGTAGATGAGACTTTGTGTTTAGAATGAGGAATTTAATGGTTGAACATCAAGATATGTATTAGACCTAGTAGCCTAGATGACGTTTAAGAATTTGGTTGTGCATGGGAAGTGCAGTTACCAAGGCAAAAGGGCAAACCTAACCCAAAGGGCCAAGACTGCCCAACCTTGGCAGCTACTGCCCAAGGGTTCACGACCACCTTCACGACCAGTGTTGTGGACCAAGGTCCGTGAAGGGGTCCTTGGAGATGCCTTAGAAACTTGGGAAGCCAGTACAAGAGGCCAAGACACATCCCCAAGTTCACGAGGCACTTCACGAGCCGTTTGCTTGACCACGACCCGTCAAAGTTCCCGTGAAGGTGCCTTGGTGTTTTAGGGTGTTTTAGGGTCTTGGAAAGTTGGGGGAGCTACCGCTAAAGGGACCACGGGCATCACCATGGACCATGGTGCCCGTCAAGGACCTTCCAAGTGGCCGTGGTGCCTGAGACGGGGAAGCCAAGTTGAGGGACATTTGGGTAAAATCCTATTCGATTAGGTTTAAGTGGGGGTCATTTTGTATGTCTTCTATACACCTATTTAGACTATTTTAAGTCGTTAGGCCCCAAGTTTAAGTCACTTTACATTATACTAAATTCAAAACCCCAAATCACTCCTCTCTCAAATATTTCTCTCTCTAAGAAGAACCTCCATTGGAGAAGAAGCTAGGGTTGAAGCTAAGGTCAAGAACAAACGCTCAATTGCTTAAGGCTTGTGCTAGGGCTTTGTTCAAGGTATTTTTTTATGATTATTATAGAGTTTATTCATGTTATTATAAAGAATTTATGTGAATTCCTTGATTTACCCTAATTTTAAATGTATGTGGGTTAGGGTCTTTTGTTGAGGAATTAATGATTCTTGCTAGATTCTCTTGGATTGTTGTCATGAATGGGACTTATTCAAGAATAGGAAGATGAAGTCATGAATTGAAGTAGACATATGCATGAATATTAGAACTTGAATCAAATGTCTAGGATTGGGACTTTGATGAATTATGCTTAGAATTAACTATGGCTAAGGCTTGTGACCAGTATGAATTGTAATCTAGACTAGTATGATGATTGTGGAGTAAAGTTTGAAGGTAGGGCTTGATGTCATAATGTTGAACACTAGGGCTTAAAGAATAAGTCTAATATGATGAGATAGCTTGCATATATGTAAAATGTGAAAGGTTAATCACCTTAATTAAATCATGCTTGTGAAGTTAGAATAGCGTGAGGTTGAATCTTATGATTCCTTCATGGATAGTTGAATTCTGTACCTTGGGATGGTAGATCTCATGGTAGCTTGGGATTGAGGAATTAACCTTTCATAAGGTTATCTTGAGTTAGCATTGATAGGGTGCTTTTCACGTTAGCTTGCCTTAGCATAGGCATGGTAGCCTAGGATTGAGGATCTATGCTCTCCTATGGGTAGCTTGAACTAGCATGGTTAGAATGCTCTTCATGGTAGCTTCACTTGGTTAGGCCAATTACATTTTATGGTAGCTTAGGATTGAGACTCCACACGCTCCTAAGGATAGTTTAGGTTTGAGGATTCATACTCCCCTGAGGATAGCTCACATCTTATTGAATGGTTGCATGGTGGCTAGGTTGGTATACTTGTATACTCCATTTGATAGCTTGGATTGTATGATTGTATGTTTTCCATGGTAGTTAGGTCTAGCATGGTAGTATGCTATTCTTTGATAAACTAGAATGAAAGATAGTTAGCATGGAGTAAGCTAGCCTAAAGGAGTACTTAGTGTGAGTGTTAGTATGGGATGACATTCATGCATGTCACGAGTATGACTTGAAGCTACCTATGAAGTGACCTCTTATGTGATGTATGCCTAGCTTGGAGTGTTGCTATAGTTCCTTCCATTATATGAATTGACTTAAGATGATAGTTCCTTATCAATATGAAAGTAGGTCAATAGTGATACTTAGAAATGATGAATATGAATATGGTGACCTTAAGGATGTGCTTAATGTGTGTGGTATTATGGGATGCCCCAGATGCATTGCACAAGTGTGCCTTGAAGTTACTTAGGTGTGTAGTGCTCTTATGACATTAAAACCTAGGTCTTGACTATGAATGTGAGCTATGACCAAGAATGACCAAAGAGAGGTACTTAGCTTGGATAGTATTATGGGTTGCTATCTATGCCTTGCACAAGTATTCTTGGAGGTAGCTTTTGAAGTAGTTCACTTGAATATGAAAGACTAATGGTAGAAGTACGAACCTCTGTATGTCTTTTGTTTACTTGTTGTGGTATGATACTTATGTTGGAATTTATGTTATAATTGTGTATTGTCTATTATGATTATGTCTTACGTTGACTAACCATTTTGAGATGTCTTATGTTGGTATGTTAGCTTTCATACTTGGTACATTTTGTACTAACGCATATTGCCTACATTTTAATCAAATGTAGGGTATTGGGAGATTGAGTTGCTTGAAGGCTAGGTTCCTAAGTGCATGAAGATTGAAGATTGGTGTGTCCTCATTGCTTCGAGGACAAACCCCTATGTTCCTTTATGTCTTTTCTTATGTTTTAGACTTTATGTGGGCTGCGCCCCAAGACTTTTATTCATGGTATTCATAGATGGTTTGAGACAAAGATGTTAGAAGGACTGCCGCTTTTATGAAATGTTTTTGGTATTATGCTTTAAGAAAGTTTTAAATTCTCCCTACTTTAAAATGATCGTATGTTATGATGACGCTAAGGGCTTGTATTAGACCCCTTCGGGGTCGAGTCCACCGTGTTACGTCTAGGGGGTACCCCTCGTTTGTGACACCGACTTGGTGAAGATAGAGTGCATAAGTGCTATATTGTTACAGAATATTAATATATCTAGGCTCATGAGTAATGCTGAGTAGGTTGAGGGTGATAAGCTTAGGGAAATGGCTAAGGACAATAAAAGATCTAGAATAGGAGACTATGAGTACTCTCAGTATAAATCGGGTGGTGGAAATCACTCAAAGTTTTATTAGGATCAGAATAGTAGGGCAACATGCTCTAAGTCTCAGGGAAGTGTTTCAGGAGATATTACATATCCAACTTGTCCAGAGTGTGGTAAGAACCATCCAAGAGAGTGTCTCGCATGCAAGAAAGGATGTTTTTGGTGTGGTCAGTTTTTGTCACAGGGTGAAGAATTTCCCTTCTTCCAGGCAAGGTCAAGAAGGTAACAATAGTAGGGCTCACTCTACAGACCTAACGACACCAACAGGTCGCCCAACTCAGCAGGGTGTGTCATCTAGTACAAGTGGCGATGAATGCCAGAACACGTTCTATGCTCTCGAGGCTCGCCACGACCAGGAAGATTCTCCTAATATGGTCATTCGTACGTTACGAGTCTGTCTTTAGATATTTTTGCATTGTTTGATCCAAGGGCTACTCTTTGTTTTGTAACTCCCTTTATAGTATTAGTTTGAGGTGTCAATCAAGAAACTCTTTCAGAACCCTTCTCAGTTTCTACTCCAGTTATTGATCTAGTTATAGCTAGAAATGTATAAAGACATTTCTCTGTCACAGTCTCTCAGAAATTCACCTAACCGATCTTGTAGAGTTAGAACTGGTAGGCTTTGAAATCATTCTAGGCATGGACTTGTTACATTCATGTTATGCCTCAGTCGATTGTAGAACTAGGATTGTATGATTTTAGTTTCCAAATGAGCCAGTCTTAGAATGGAAGGGTTGTAGCTCAGTGCCTATAGGCCAATTTATCTCTTACCTTAAGTCAATAAAAATAATCTCTAAAGGGTAGTGTTGCACATGTTGAGGAAGAAAGGAAGGAATTAGCAAAAGATGTTCATCTTCTTACTTGCTGAGGAGTTAGTCTTTCAGACACAGCAGTTGGTGGTGTGATATTCAAAAATAAATAGGAATCCTCATTGGTAACAGAAGTTAAGGAAAAACAAGATAGTGATCCTATATTGCTTAAGTTGGATGGAGTAGTTAATCAGTAGAAAGTAGAGGTTTTCTCCCAAGGGGGAGGTTGTCGCTTATGTATTCCTAAGGTGGATGAGTAGGTGAAACAACCTTGATTGGGACAGATTCAGTTCATGATGCTAAGTAAAAGTTTAGCTCATCAGAAATAAACGTAAGAAAGAATTCATATGCAGATGTAAGGAGAAGGAACTTAGAGTTTGAGAAATATAATTGGTTTTTGCTGAAAGTATCACCTATGAAGGGGGTGATGAGATTTGACAAACTTGGTTGGGATGTAATTGGGAAGGAGAAGCAACCATGAAGGTCAAGTATCTTCACCTCTTTCCTTTTGATTCCGTTTCAGCTTGAGATAATAGTTTCCTCTCTAGTCTCTCAGTTAACTCATGTATAAATTCAGTCTTAGTACCTTGTTCCTTCAGGCGTACTTATCTTTTAGCATATTTGCATGTTTTTGGAAATCAATTCATTCAGATTTCATTTTCCAGTACTTAATGGTAGAGATTGCAGCTCCTTCCCTCCATATTCATCTAGTTTAGACATCATTCGAGGACGAATGTTCCCAAGGGGGAGATATTGTAACACCCCAGATTCAAGAAAGGAAAACTTCTGGATTTTCAGAAATTGGAGGTGCCATTGACGAAGGCCACCTACGGACCGTAGGTTGAACCATAGACCATAGATGGGGTTGTGGTTGGTCACCTCAATTTCCCCCCAAGAAACCCTAGAAAAGTCTTGACTGAAGAAAGCACCTACGGGCCGTAGGTAGGACCATGATCTGTGGTCCAGGTCCATTTTTAAGACCCTAGTTTTCAGCCCTCTGACAAGCAATGACGATAGACACGATGGACCGTTAGTCAACCTATGGTCCATCAGTCAGATCTGTCGGTTACCCAGTCGATTTTTAGTTTAGGGATAGTTGAGTCTTTTCCTAATTATTTTATCCCTAAACTACTTTGGTTTGGTCAGTTTTAGCTTATTATTCTAGTCAGAATTTATCCTAAACTATTATTTACTAGAATTCACCAAGCTTAGAACAAAAGAGGAGAAAGAGGCGACTTAAACCCCTCTAAGAACACAACAGGTTTTCTTTAGTTCCAGCCCCGAAATTGAAAGTTTTCTCCGTGAAATTTGTGAACAGGTATGTGGGATTTCACTTGTGGGTTCCTTCCATCCACTAGGTCCCAAGAATTCAGTCAGATTCTTGATTCACTATATCTTACTTAGACCTAGGGTTTTTAAAACCTTAGATATTCGTTGTGATTTAGCTGTTAGAATACTCTCCTAATCAGGTTAACATGTTTTCGTAGAATCGTTGCTTAAGTTCTTTGCATGAACCTTAGGTCCCTAGTTGTGTAGATTCTTTTAGTTCATAAATTACACATGCTAGGTCAGTTAAACAAATATACATGTTTTGATATTCGAATGTCACAATATTAATATATAATTATTACATTATCAGATTTTGTATATAAGTATTTTTGAGCTATTCCACATGTCAGTATTTCAGTCATAATGTGACATATACTTATTCCGTTGGTAGTAGGCTTAGCACCGAGTGGAATAGGGTTTCAGCGTACCTTCATAGTCCCCAAAGTACGTGCCCCCGTAGGTTAAGTCCCCTCTATGGACATCAGTTTTGGTGATCATGCCAATCATACCTTTAAACCCCTGACAAGGTATATCGGGCCCTTAGATGGGGTGTATACATCGGAATCTACGGTTAGCTCACGTGGTGGTTATGCTGCTTACTAGTAGCTCCCACAGTCAAACTCTAGTGCAATTGAACAAGTTTTCAGTATACTTCAGTATTCAATCTCAGCATGCTATGTACTTGGTCATTGCATTAAGTTCAGTTTTTTCCAGTATATATCAATATTTCCATCATGTTCAAATTATATCATTGCTCAGTTATACTTTGTTCAACTTATATTGTAGTTCAACTTTTATCCATATCATGCATGCTGAATACCTTCTAATTACTGACGCATACTCTGCACTTCATCTTTTCATGATATAGGTTTAGCCCCTCAGCAGTTTCATCACCCATACATCAGTTCCTGATCCACATTCAGCAGCTTCAGTGGTGAGACCTCATACTTCGAAGACAATAGACATGTTTTCAGATTTTTTCTTTCATTTTAGTTTCAGTTTTGCTTGGGTTAGTTGTGGGGATGTCCCAGCAACTCTAGTCATTTAGAGGCTTTTTCAGACATAGTTTTAGATTCTGCTTTAATTTTGAGTGATTGTTCATTATCACTAAACCCTTAGAATTTTATATATATTTAGAACAATATTGGGTATTCCCCATCATTCAGTTATCTCATGATTTAGCTTCCGTTTAGTATCTCTTTTATTCAGATAATTATAGTTTACTTATGATATGCTAGGTCAGGGTTAGCTTAGGGTCACTCGTGATCTTAGGTCCCGTGTTTACATAAAGGTATAACCTCAGGGCATGACAAAATTTGTATTAGAGCATTAGGTTTAAGAGTTCTAGGATGATTGAAAGTCGCACAAAGTAGATTCCTTTTCATTGGTGTGAAGTGCACCACATCTAATTAGAGGGAGGGTCCAAAGTGTTTTAGGAAAACTTCACTTTCATTGCTACTCTTATCATGCGTGAGGTATGATCTAATCTTCTCATTCTAATAAGTCCTTATGCATTTTAGATCATGCCTCCTCATACAACTTACCCAAGGAATGCTAATGCATGAAACACAAACGCATTTCCTCCAATCCCAGACCATAAGGTTTAGAATGCAAAGTTTCATAATGCTTTCTAACTTTTTGCTCAAAGTGTAGCCAACCAAAACAATCAGTAGGTTCCAACTCCTACTAATAGAGATGGTGGATCAGTGGCAGCTAGACTTTAAGATTTTGTTAGAATGAATCCGCCTAAATTTTTAAGGTTGCAAGTTGGTGAGGATCAACCGAACTCTATTGATGAGGGTAAAAAAATTTTTTTGGAGTGATGCAAGTGACTAGTAATGATAGGGTAGAGTTGGCATCCTTGCAGCTTACATTAGCTACCCTCAACTTAGGCTTTAGGCCTAAATCGTGGTGCACATGTCCAAGGAGGGACCGGGGCCAACATAGTAGATTATGGGTTGGTGAGTTAGGGGTTTAGAAAGAAATGTTCTAATTTAGGCTCAAAGCATTTGGATCAAAGGGAGCATTTATTTAATTTGGTTGGATTCTTCTTTTAGGCAATTTTTGGACTTATCATAACAAGGGCCTATGATCACTTCCTAGCCTCTAGAGTAGATTGTCTTAGCAGGACTAACCGGGCAACTTCTAGATTGGCACAAAAATTGTTTGAACAATCAACTATTCTCACACAGTTTTGGCACGTAGTTTCATTATCAGATTACCCAGTCCAAGTTTTAGCTTAAGGCATGACATCAAGTTGGTTCATTATCATGTCATACTCAGAGCCAACATATTCAACTTA
Organism: Solanum tarapatanum; assembly: GCA_029582485.1. NCBI lineage: Eukaryota > Viridiplantae > Streptophyta > Magnoliopsida > Solanales > Solanaceae > Solanum > Solanum tarapatanum. The sequence continues at coordinate 52,569 of JAJOOB010006357.1, read as the reverse complement.
TTCTAGCCTATAGATTTTAAAACATATCACAAAAGGTTTTTATTTTTTGGACGGGTATTATTTCTTTCAAAATGTTTCATATATTTGCCATCATGCTTCATTCTTTTTCATGCTTATACACATACAATCCTAACATATGCCGGTTCAACATAAATTAAGCAGTCTCTTAGGGGAAAAGAACACATGCAAGAAAACCCCAAGAGAGGATTACGAGTTGGGTTACTCAGACTTTACCCTATCACCCACAATCCATTTACCCCACCCCCAACGAAAAATAGATGCATTTGTCCCCAATGCACACAAAGTAGTAAAAAGTAATGGATTTGGGTGAAGCAAAGTTATGGCGCATAGCGCCAATGAACCATCAACAAGCAGGTGGGTCCGGTTTCCCGGAGCTCGTTACAGCAACATTTGGGCGACCCTTAGTAGTTTGCACGTCAGCAATCACAATACCCTCAGTAGTGCTATCAATCATTCTAACTGCACCATCAGTGGTGCTCACATCATGACTCTCAACAGTTGGAACCTCGACAACATGCACAGAACTCGAAGCCCCACGCACGCTCTCATGAACCTTTTGCTGGCGCAACTCCTCATCTATAATAGAGGCTTTTCAAGCCTGTTCAGTCCGCTGATGCTCCCACTTCTTTGCTCGAGCCTCCTCAGTAGTGTCAGAATTTTGGCTGGAGCGGTGCCTCTTCCCACGAGCACGGGTGGGATTGGGTTGTGCATCTATATCCTCGCTTAATACAGTATCGAGTATGATATCATCAACCAATGCAATGGGTGCAGTTTCTGGCTCATTTGTGGGTGCAACAAGGATGGAATCAATGTTGCCCCGGAGACTGTCTAATTCAGTTCGTATGGAGGAAAAATCTTTGACCGAGGCTGTCTGTGCGAGTACCCTCAACTCGAAGGCATCCAGGCGCTTTTGAACGACCTGACCCATTTGATCCATCATGATTTCCATCCTCTTCCCCATCCTAGCCTCAGAATCTACAATGGACTTCTGCATCCATGGATTTATATGGTGAAGTAGTGTGGCCATCTGCGCCTCCAATTTCTAAACTTGAGCTAACGGCACAATAGAGGTTCTAGAAGGTAGGGTGGCTCTAGATGATCTGGAGGGCAGACTAGCGGCCTGAGAAGAGGAGGTTGGGGCATGATAAGTGTGGGCTAGAGGGGCAGGCTCATCACCATGCATCTGCTTCACATCAGCTACTAAATCAGTACCCAATGGCACATCGATCCACTGCCCTTTGCGAGGTGCTGACACATTTTCCTCGTCCCGAATTAGGCCAATTTATAGGGTCCCCGTTTCCTTATTAATTTTTCACAATGCCAGATCGGCACACCAGAGTCCCTGCATAGTTGAAAAATGAAGCACGGAAAAGGGTAAGTAGTTGAGGTCTTGAACGCTCTCTCATGAATCTCTGCCAGCAGCAAGCGAGAGAAGTCGATCTCGAACCCATATACTAATGCTGCCACTGCTCTATCCCATGTTAATGCATTGTGGACCTTTGTGGGCGACACTCTGTTCCGCACCAACAACCAAAATAACTTAGCCACCAAATTCAAGGTGGCCTTTTGAATACCCAAACGTCATGAGAAAACCCACTCCGCACACTCTCCATTTATAGCTATGTGGCTGGCCAACCACAGTAAGACAACATCCCTCTGTTCGACATTACGCGTGAAGGCTCCACTCCTCACAACATCTCATTTGTAATCAAATTTGGTTGTGTTGAGTGCCCAGTGTGATCAGGGCCAGGGCCGTAGAGGAATCGGCAAATGGTGGTATGTGATATATCCACTAGAAAACCTTAGACCATAGTAGTAGTGAGAGGGTCCTGGGCTGTCGGCTTGGACCTCTTGTCAATCGAACATCGGAGAGTGGAAGCATAGGAGGCATAAAACTCTCGCACAATTTCCTCGCTATAAGTCCCTGGGTCTCGAGCCATCCAATCGCACTTGTGAAGCTGAAAAACCCAGTAGATGTCGGGAATACGGTGTAAACTCCCCGTAAGGAATCTATGCTCTTTAGTAATAAGCCAAGCCATCTTCTCTTTCTCATTTTGCATTCTGGCATTGCGGTATATTTGGCATTGCCCCTCAACATACCATCTATTTGGCTCCCCAGCCACCGGATCAGGGTCGTAGCTTCGTGGCACCGGGACTTCTCCCAAACTAGTGGCCTCATCAGATGAGACAACTTTGTAATGTGACCTTTAGCCTGCGACGGATCCAGAACTGGAGCCGGAAGCATGGGCGGGCTCAGAGCCGGAAGCAAAGACGGATTCTGAGCCGTAAGTAGAACCAGCCTCAAAACCGGAAGCAGAACTAGCCGGTGACCCAATCAGTGTGTTCTCCTCACCAGACTGGGAGCCAGTGACTACGTTGATGACCACCTGCCGGGATATATTCCGGGTAGCCTGAGGTGTAGTAGGGGATGTCATCGTGGCCGGTGGAACATATACTGGATCCTTTTCCGCATCCATGTCTTCATCAATTAGCCTAAATGTAGGCTTCACGGATTTTGATTTGCCCCTTTTGGAGTAGGTCACATGCTTCTTAGGCGCCATGATACATGTGGATATCTAATGAGTACCAAAATAAAATAATAACGAATTCGAAAATATTTTAGAACTAAGAACGAACAAAAATGAAAAATAGAAAAAAATTCAGACAGTGGCTTCAGTGGCAACCTAATGCGGGCATCTACGATCCGTAGGCTGACCTACGGTCTGTGGATATCTTCCGTAGATCAGAGGTACCAAAAACTTGGTCTCTGATGGGAACCACGGATATGCAGAATGATCTGTAGATTGATCTACTGACTGTAGTCCACTTCTGTGGTTCCATACTTGGTGAAATTTTCATGTGCCACCAACCATGGACCTGATCTACGGTCCGTAGATTGACCTACTATCCGTAGAGTTGGTCTCGTGGATGGGATCTGTGCCACGTTTCAGGCATCCTTCATGTTGACCCCAAATTGACCAATTTCAACAATGTTACCTAATCTAATCATGAATTTCAATAGAAATTATGCTAGTTTGTCATTCTAAGGGTTCCGATTACTAGATTCACTAGAATTGCACAACAAATTAGGAATCCTAAGTCGAAACTTACATTTAGACTTTCATTACACTGGTTTTACACATTATAAATACACACAATCACTATCTATCATCTCAAGGGTGTTTGTAGTTCTAGTCTAGCATGTATTTACATAGAATCAACTACCCAAGGTAAAGACCCAATTTCGAACTTTATATAATTAATCACTGAATTGAAATTCAAATTGAAAGGAAAGTCTTCTACCTTACAAGCAATGGGAATGAGGTGATTGAGTGATGACTTGAGACTTCCAACAACCTTTTGCTCGCCTTCTGCACCGGACCCGGACACCGAACCTCTAAAAATGGGGAATGGAATAGAGTTGGGGGAGAAGAGAGTGATTTTTGAAATAGGAGGAAGAATATGGGGTAATTGATGTTGGATTTATGGTAATATGCAGTGATTGGGGTAGTTAGAGGAGTGTAGAAACAGTTTGGGAGTATAAATGAGGGAAGTGGGAATGATTTGAAAAAGAAGGGGTTTTATTTAAAAGATGTCCAGCTCGGGTCTGGCAGACCAGGGTATGGACCCGCGAGACCCCATCTATGGTCCATGGGTCAATCTACGGTTCGTAGATGAGGACCATAGATCACACTTGCACTTTGAAAATTCAAGAATCTTACCTGGGTTCGACGGACACCATTCACGGTTCGTGGAATGAACAGCAGACCATAGATGGGGTCCGTAGACCTCTGCACCCGATTTTTTTTTTGCATATTTTGCTTTTCGTCCCTGCACATGTAGCAACCATTATGCCTTTCTTTTTACATTTTCTGGACATTTTTTAGACACGGACTCTATGCTATATCTAGCCAAACACTAACAAAAAAAAAAAGGAATACAGAAAAGCAATCAAACAAAGAAAAATACTAAACTGAAAAGAAAAACTTCTAGTTGCCTAGATTGTACATCTTGGGTTGCCTCCCAAGCTGCGCTTGAATTAACGTCGCGGCGCGACGCATGCCTTTTGATTACTCAGATTTCATCAAGATAGTAGGCCTCAACAACTTCTTCCACACCTTCTGCGTTTCCCAGATAGATCTTGATCATTTACCCGTTAACTATGAACCTTGTTCCTTCACTATTCTCAAGCTCAACCACTCAATGGGGGAGCACTTTCGTGAGTAAAAATGGCCCGGTCCATTTGGACTTGAGTTTGCCTGGAAACAAGCGCAACCCAGAGTTGAATAGAAGCACAAGATCATCCACCACAGATTCTCGCTTTTCATTTCTTTAATCATGATACCTCTTCATCTTCTCTTTATACAAGGGTGAAATTTCACAAGCTTTTAGGCGAAACTCATCAAGCATATTAAAGTCATTCATTCTTTGATTAGATGCGGCGCCCCAATCCAAATTTAGCTTCTTCATCGCCCACATAGCCTTATGCTCTAGCTCTATCGGTAAATGGCAAGACTTCCCATATACAAGTTGGTAAGGAGAAATACCTATTGGAGTGTTGTAGGTAGTGCGATAGGCCCATAGAGCATCATCAAGCCTCCTTGACCAATCCTTTCTATTAGCATTCACTGTTTTCGCCAAAATCTGTTTGATCTCTCTGTTGGACACTTCAACTTGCCCACCAGTCTGCGGATAGTAAGGAGTGGCTACATTGTGGCGGATACAATATTTCTCAAGTAGCGCCTTGAACAACTTATTACAAAAGTGGGAACCTCCATCACTGATAATCGCCCTCGGTGTACCAAATCTGGAGAAGATATTCTTTTCCAAGAATGCGGTAACATTTTTTCCTTAATTGTTGGGGAGCGCAACTGCTTCGACCCACTTCGATACGTAATCAACCGCAATAAGAATATACTTTATCCCATGTGAACTCAAAAATGGACCCATAAAATCAATGCCCCATACATCAAACAACTCTAGCACCAAGTTAGATCCTTATGTTGATGTTTAGAATGAGGAGGGGTATTTAGGATCTCTACAATTTTCTATTCCCAAGTATCTTATGTTATATTATATTCCTCCCACAATACTTCAATGGAGGTTACACCTTTTGAGCTTAACTTCCAGGCTTTAACAATCAAGAATAACTATAGTATCTCCCAATTTTTTTGTATATGGAACGGACACATAAAACCATAGGCCTAACCTATCGAGGCTCTACTTTCCCTTCTCCTTTATTTCATGACCGTTTTCAGAGTTGGGTCTTATAAGAACACTTCTGTTAATATAAACTCTAAAGTTTTATGCCGCACCTTCGAATAAGGTATTATGCTAAGTTATTTATCTATGGTTGTGATAAAATTTACATATATGCTCAACCTTTTCTTGTCAAAATCATTACTACATCATGATACAAGGAAACATTTTCCTAAAATTTTCAAAAATCAAGACAATAAGCACAGAGGGGCATATAATACAGATAAATAAGTCAAATTGAGTATGACACATAGGTAGACTTGCAAGAAAGGGAGCGCATAATATATGGGCATTAAGCTATAGAATTATGTTTTGTACACATATGTATGAACAATAGGATAGCGTGTAAGCGAATGAGCTGTAAGGCATGTAGGAAATGGACTAGATGAGCACATGATGCATGAGTACTAAAGCTACGAAATATATAATACCTAAGAAAGTAGAGTATAAGAGATGTAGACATAAAAGAAAATGAACTACGAAACACAAATCACATTGAGCAAGTGTGTTATATCGCCTGGATAGGTGGACTAACATGTCAATGAGTACACATATGAAATATGAGCAAGTGAGCAAATGACACATGGCCAGAAAAGATATAAGGCCTGTAATGTTTAAGCAAGTAGGTTACGAGGCATGTAAAATTTATAGAAATGGTCATATGATCAATTAGCCTGCAGTACCCACACAATATGGAAAAGTTACATGAGGAAAGTAACTAGTGTAATAAATAACATGTAGGTAAAATGTCCTACGAAAACATATAGCAATAATCAAGGGTGCTTCGAAGCGGATAACACTTACATGCAAGCATTATATGACATTAGATGACATATGAGAAAGTAATCAACAAAGGGAAAATGACATACAAATAGATAAGTTATAGAACATGAAGCATGTATAATTATATAACAAACCATCTTTTGAAACTTTGAGATATCCTATAGAACCACTCTACTATATAAGGGCAAACTCACTGTCTTAACCGTTAAGTCACCGGTGGGATATTTCTACTCATATTCCTTACTCACCTCAAAGCACATACAGTTGATTTCTCCATCTACTCTCTTCAATCTCCTAATAATTCTTAGAGGTGTTCTGCTATTGGAACTTGGTTCCTTCTAGGTCAATATAAATACTACTATTAAGATAGAAAAAAACTCAATAATTCATCTTTGGGACTAGGATGTCGAGGTCAACTTTACCTTCATTACTAGTTTGTGTTATATCACACTTAATGGCTGGTGCCTTTTGGAGGTCATAATAGAAAATAAATAGTGAAGCTTGAACGCACCATAAGACATGAACTCTAATAACATGTAAATGTTAGGTAACCATAAAGTTATATCCTGATCCTGATTCATTAAGTCTTAGACTTAGCCACTTTGGGCTTAACTAGATAGGTCTGCCCATACTAATAGATTTCCTCTTTTTTTTATAACAAATGAGGGTGCTCCGACTCATTTCCCATGCAAGATTGCAAATAAGAACAACTAGCATATGATCAATTTTTCCTCTCCCTAATTTGACTATGATTGATGAATTACTGCAGGCATATATTAAATGCACCATGTAGTAGCCCTATTCAATTTGATGGAAGTCTATACATATGTATAATGCTCTACTTCTCTTTTGCACTAATGATGTGGATGACTAGGCCCATGTATCTTCTATCTAGGTAACCTTTCTATTCACTTCTTTTTTTATTGTTGTTATTAAGACCAAATATCAAGACTTGAATCAATACTAAATTGACTTGTCTGTCTACAAAGGTTCACAAAATTGTTCCCAAGTGTACCATTATAACTTATTAGGGTTAAAGAGTTGATACCATTTTCTTGCCTCATACACTTAGCAATCACTCTTTCATAACTACCTATCTCACTCATCTATATCATCCTCATACCCTTAGTCCTATGTTTAGGGTATTTGAAATATCCCATCTCTTTCTAACTAGAAGTTGTACGAACATATTTGTCCCGTGTCATTCAAGCTTCATTCTCACATGCTTCCTATTTAACAAGTACCTTTTGATCAAAACTAGTAGCTTCATATACTCTAATCCCACTATGTACAACCAACTAATCACAACTTAGGTCTAAACAATCATTTTTTCTTTTGTTAACCTTTCCATTTAGTCAGATACTAATCCTCTATAGCCAACACATAGATCATAATAGGAACTACCATACATATATCATTTGCAGTAATTGACACACTTATCCCTAAGTTTTATAACCATAAAAAGAATACAAATGTTATTAGTACTTATTTGAGGTGGTTCTATGGTTGGCCCATACCATATAAAAAGCTAACTATTAACATTTTGGGGATGATATAGGGTAAGAATTTGGGCCTTGTCAGCCAATTAAGGGTATCTCTAGTAACACTATTGCACTGATACATTTAGCTATCAGATTGTGCCACCGCCTTCTTCCAACTAAAAGAAACTGTTTCAACCACATCAATTTCGAGTACATGTGTAATGCCAAAAATTCTATGTATAGCATAGACTAAGAGCGAGCGTCCTCTATAGGAATAGATCCTAAAAATATGGGGGAAATAAAGAAGTCAAGAGTTGGTTACATCCTCCTAAGAAGATGTGCTTCAAAATGCTACAACTCATATATGTAACTAGGTAACCCATCATTTTTTAAGCATATGGATAACCATACATATTTTTCAATTGAACAACCATGATAGAAATGGTATAAATGCACCTTAAAATAGTAATAACATAAAAGCCTTTACATACTTTGTGGAGTGGGATGGTCAGATAAACTGAGCTCAATCAAGTCTAAATTTTGATAACTTCAGATCCTTTTCTGTAGGTTGCATGTTGACATTTTAGCTACCGTTAACTATAACCATCGTAAGCATAATATGAGTAGCATGATGAGGTACAAGTGAAAATTGATTTCTTAACTTCTCTCTATCGCACGATCTGGAATATGAAGAAAGGTAACATTAATATCCAAGAAGCCCCTAAATATAAATGTGGCGCACAACACATTCATAAGTAATGCTCTACTAGACACGACTTTGTAGAATCCCTAGGACGAACTACTTTGATACCACTTTTGTCACACCCCTACCCTAGGTGAGGCGGACAAGTACCATATGAACACATTCTTTACAAGTGACCTATGATGAGAAAGCAAACTACTATGCAAATATATATATAGATGAGAAGCTTCATATACAACACATGTTGACTAGCTGAACCGATACATGTGACAAGTGAAACTACGAATAAAGATGATAGTTTTACAATATCTACAATGCCTCTACTAGAATCCATGATTGTACCACTATGAAAATATGCATAGTAAAGACTCGGTAAAGCCCCGAATAAACATGGAGCGCACCAACAACCGTTGAGTATCATGTGCTTATGTTGGGTAGATTTACTAGTTGAGTACATGTACCTGCAACATGAAATACAACGTCCCCAATAAGGGACGTCAGTATTAAAGAATGTACCGAATATGTAAGGCCTAATACAACCATATGTAAAATGAGAGTTCAAGTGAAACCAAATACCAATATATATGGATTAGAGACCACATTTGCTTATACATGTGGAATCGTGTATGTTACATTCTTTTCTTTACTTTTTTGTGCATTATAATATATATAAGAAATATTATACAAATGACCAGCTAATCAGCGTTAAAAGTGGATGACCCATGCTAGGTATTTTAACCCCTAGGATGTTGTCCTCATAATTCCAAAAATTGGGATAGGCCCACGCTAGGCTTTCTCCCCTCAACTCCCACCTTTCTGTACCAATTGGGGTCGACCCATGCCAGACATTTTCCTCTGAGCTACCACCCATATTTAAACAAATTGCTTCACATAGATTCTTTAATCTTTGAGATTGTTGTTTTGATGTTCATAACTCTTCGGAGAATGATCTTTTGATGATCATAACTCTTCTGAGATTGTTGTTTTGGTGGTCATAATCATTGTTGTGATTTGGAACTATGGACCAGTAGTACAAGACATATGAGTATGGACTTACATTAATAACAATGACAATGGAAGCAAATGTGATACCAACGTAATACTTAGGAGCTTATATGATGAGGTAAGCATTTTGACATCTCAAATTGAAGCATGTATCAAGTGAAGATATTTTACATTCAGCCAAAAGATTTGAACTCTATATGATAGCCAAATACTCACTAATTAATGTCAAATACAAGGTATACATGAACGTGGAACCAAGGGAGAAGGTGGAGATATTCATCTTCAAAATGGATACATATTCCAAGTAAGTACATATATAATGTATAGTTAGAGCACGTAGGGAAATTGTGAGGTAGCATTATAGTCTAACACAATGGGAGTAGTAACCAATAAAGGGAACATATGGACATGTGAAAAAATGACATATATGATGGAATAGACAATTGAAGCAAGTTGGCAAGATATGGGCAGATTGTATATCAAACATATAAAAATATGTACCATCTGTAATCTAGGATCATTTTGATTATGTAAGGGGAATATGTTCCAAGGGTACTTTGACGATGAAACAATTTTAAACCTTACATGTTAATACTTGATAGAGTAAGCACGTACATTTAGTAATAAACTCATATTATAGTACTCACTTTAATGCTCTAGGGAGTACGAACTGTAACTATGGATCAGTCACTACCAAGGGCACTTAAAAAGCTTACTTTGTAATACAAGTGTTGGATTCAGGCCAAAGAAAGAGGAAATCGAATAGCCTTACATACCTTACTTTCTGACCAATACAACTATCACGAATCAGCCTCCCTTTGGGGTGTTTATCTACAATATAATTCATGATTGAACTAATGTTAGAACTTAATCACATTACGGGCCTCGTAAATCAATAGCTAAACAATTGACGGACAGTAGACCCATACAACCCTTACACAAATGGTATATCACCACACCCTTCTCCTATACATTAATAATACTTCTTACATCCTTTGCCAAAATACCGAAGTTGCCCCAACAACAATATACATAAATAAGGCAACCACTATGAACCCCCAAAAATCCTTCAGCATAATAAGAGAATATTGAACTCAACGATTCATCACCATACATGAGTTATTGACAAATATATACAAAATTCTCCACCCCAAACCTGTATTTAAATAGGAAAAAAAATGGGTAGTAGCCTTACCTTAGTTTCTGGAAATTCATCCTCTAAACTTGTACTTCAAGATCTTAAACTCCCCTTCAAACTTTTAATTGAAAAGGGGGACAATATTCAAGAACCCTAAGGTGTTTTAGGGCTGCTGTGTTAAGCCAAGAAAGACCAATAGAGAAACTTGATAAATCTAAAAGTTTGCAAGTTAAAAATGAAGTAAAAGATCTGATCTTTATACCTTTAAAAATGCGGTGCATTGGCCGTCTTTTTGGCCAATTTTGGGCCATATATTGTCAAGTAGGTGAACCACCTACTTGGACTTTCCACTTGGGCCTTTTTGGACTTAAGAATATTGGGCCTTGGCTGTCCATTTTCTCCTTATTCTTCTAATCAACTTGGGCCAAATTAATGCAAAAAGGTGGTAGTGTACTTGGCCCAATAACATGGTGAAAAGAGTCTTAGTAGGTGATGCACGTACTTGGTCCTTTAAGCTTGTCAATAAGTCAAAGTAGTTGATGCACCTACTTGGTCCTTTGGGCTGGTCAATAAGTCAAACTAGGTGATGCACCTACTTGTCACCTACTAGCTTAGTTAAGTCCAGCAAGCACCTCAATATTTTTTTCCATTTTTTGACCTTATTACCTTTAACTTAACTTAAAACTTATGTACACTATGTCACTTTAAACTCTAGACTTAAATACCACCTTATGATCTCATGTGTAACTACTTCCATCGACGTCAACTTAATCGGGTCGCATCAAAATCTACGGACAGTTCGCTTCAAACCTATTCTATAATCACTAGTTGCATAGGAAACCGAGTCCATAACTAACTATATGGCAAATTATAAGTGTCATGTAAATAGAACTAGTACACGTAGAATACATGGTGATACATACCAGCTACCAACGGTGATCGTTTATGTTATCTTTTCAACATTTGTGTATTAGAGATGAGGGTGAGCACTTGGCATCTTGGATCAGTCCACCTGTTTCTGTATATATGCTTAGCTAGTATTTTTCCTTTGAGACGACTTGATGTATTCCACTTTTGGGACTTGTATTTTCATATTAGATAGTTATATACTTATGGTTTCTAGGTTCTAGGAGGGTTATACATATATATATATATATTGGTTTGTTTTTGTTTATGTCTTATTCTTATTGCTAGTATTATTTCTGTTTAGTTCTACACTTATACTCATTACTTCTCGTTTTAGCTATGAGTTGGCTTACCTACTAGGGGGTTATAGCAAGTTTCAACCACGACTCGGCAAATCGGGTCGGGACAAATAATATCCCATACTGTTCTTATTTATTTATTGTTAAATCTAGAGTAGAAATTCATAACATTTGATTAATTGTTATATTATCTTAATAATTTTTCATATTTCAACGTTGCTAATATTGCGAAAAAATTAGTAAAAATCAAACTAAAATATTCACATACATGATTGTGTTAATATAGAGAAACCATGAGAATATATTTTCGTCTGGAATATCACATTTCCAATAGATTTATGCGTGGAGCAAACTTCTTGACATAACGAAGGGAGAACAACAAAATGAGAAATATTTAACCAATGAACAAATATGATGATACAATTATATTTTTTTCCATTACAAAAATTAACTATAAACAATTAAAATAAACCAGAAGACCTGAAATTTTTTAACTTAATAAATCGAAAATATTAAAGAATCTTTTACTTAACCTTTTTAATTCAAAATGGATATTTATAGGTCTTTTTGATAATTTTCCTTAATGATTAAATTTATATTCAATTTTAGATGTGGTATTTTTTTATCTTAAAAAGTTATTAGTGAAAATTTATTCAATACATAAATTAATTTGTTTAACTTTTGAAGTACAAGAGGTTTTTTTGGAAACCATACCAACAACAACATTTGAATAACAACTATAATAAAAGTGCAAATAAACAAATACAGAACAAGCGAGTAAACATGTAAATTTTTCATATATTTAATAAAGGAGTGAAATAACAAACTTTGAATACGAAATTCATCAAACACGACATACAAACAACACTTAATATAAGGACAAAGAAAAAGTGATGTGGAGAATCCTATGACACACTTAGACATGCAAAATGTTAAAGGCATAAATTGTCCATGGGTCAACATGAACATATAAAACAATACTAATAAAAAAGACACACACTAGTCCAAAGACTTTATATATTGTTGGTGAGGTTTGGATCTTGATCATTAATATTGTTTAGTGATAGGCTATCCAATAAAGTCATCACATCATCATTATTCCAATTTAGTAACTTATTCAATGAAGGACTTTGTGGAATGTCAGTAGAACAGTTCAAGTAGTTATTCATGTGATTTGATGCACCAATTCGGGGATCTCTGGTGAAGGGTCCATTCATGGTATCATTGGAGTAGCCACTAGAGCATACAATAGAGGATCTATAATTGATGAATGCATCATAGAAGTCATTGTTGTTGAAGGTGTGGATTGAGGGACATTTGATATAGACCCCTCGTCACCAGCATTCATTTTCATTTCTCCACGTACCTGTTGAAGGTTCTTCTTGAACATGTAACTTACATCGTTCAGATCGTAAGGATTCATATCAATGAAAATAGTTTTTCCATTCAACACTTCATACATCTCATTCGTAACTTCCTTGACCCAACATTCACTATTAAAGAAATCTAGAGAGACCTTTACCCCACCAAAAAGAACTAAGCAGTGTCCTCAATGCATATAAAATTTGAAGTTACAAACTTGGATTATCAACAAAGGAGAGTAAGGGTCACTGAGTGAGAGGATGAAGTTGGGATTTAAAGGATCAGAGGAGAAATGACTCTTCAATTTACACGCCAATCAGCGAGCAGTACCAACGCCACTGATATACTCGATGAGTCATCAAGTAGACTTTAGCTCTCCAATATTTAGAGAAATCCATCCCTTTTGTTGATGCAAAAGGGAAAAATCTATCAGGCTCAGCGATTCAATTCAGTGAATCGTGAAATTAGTTGCGGTCTCACCAAATTTTATAGAACTATCCTCAATCTTGTCCATCAAAACGCAATGTGTTAGGGCAATCTTGGAGACCATTTTGCGACTAATCGAGTGGTCTTATCCCTCACCCTTGATACTTTCTCCCAAAAAAGGAACTGCACCCTACACATTCAACATACCATCCCCCACTTAGGAGAACCCCATCTAAACCAACACAAAAGGATTCCAACACAAAACTAGAAATTATGACTTACCAGCACCTTCATCCAGATTTGCTTCCTTCTTAGCTTGGAGAGTATAGAAACGATTCCTTGCTTGACCATCAACACTACGACCACTATAAGGAACTTGCCTAGCATTCCTCCCTTTAGCCACAATATTAGGACAATCTATTACCTTGTGATCATTTTTTTCCACAACCATAGCAACCACTAGTGCCGGATAGACACTTCACAAAATGCTTCTTTCCACAAATGGAACAAGTAGGGTTGGAAATTTGAGAACAACCCCCTCCTTCATGGTTAACCTTAGGAGCACTTTAGAAATCTTGATTTGGAGCCCTATTCTTAAACCTAGGTTGTCCTTGATCCTCATACCAACCCCTTTTCAAATCTTTCCTCACCCAAGTCATCTTGGACTCCTCAATTGATCGAGCATACACAACAAACCTAGAGATTTTCATGTCACCAGGGAGCATTGACGTACGACACTCTTCTTTCACTAAGTCGGATACACTGGTAACAAACCTAATCATCTCCTTTCTAGAGTTAGACACCAAAGATGGAGCATACATAGACAACATAGAGAACTTCAAAGCATACTCCTCCACACTCATATTACATTGCCTAAGATTAATTAACTCATCAATTTTGCACTCTCTCTTCTCTAAGGGAAAGTACTTACCCAAGAATGCTTCCTTAAACTCCTCCCATTCTATAGGACCCGCTTCCTCCGGCCTATTTTCCTTCCATTGAGTGTACCAAATTTGGCCCACCTCTTTCAATTGGTATGAAGCCAATTCCACTTTCTCTCTAGAAGATACTCCCATAGCATCCACAATTTTGTAAATCTCATCCAAGTATCCTTGGGGATCTTCTCCAATTCTAGAGCCCAAAAAGATAGGAGGATTCATTCCCACGAAGTCTCTCCACTTTGAGGCAGCCGTACTCTCAATAGCATTCACCCTAGGCTCCACATCTCTATTTGGTTGAGCCGTCATGGCTTGAGCTAGAGTTAGAAAAGCCGCCCTAATATCTTCATTAGTCATGGCCTGGGGAACCACCTAAACCTTATTCTATTGATTGCCTATGGGGACTTGGTCACCTTGAAGACCTTGGGGAGGAACTCTCCCATCCACTTTCACCTCTGCCGCTCTCCTAGGATTAGCCCTCATATTCATATCCTATAAACACAACAGACAGATTAGGAAAGATACTTATAGACCAAACTCTAAGGAACGATGTCAAGATGAATAAAAGAAGTGAAACTTCTACCGACCTATAACCTCTCGCTCATAGATGTGTCGCGACTCACACCGATGAACAAGACATGGCATATGAGACTTTGAATCCTAAGGGATAATTTCCAAAACCTTATGCTTTGATACCAAGTTTGTAACGACCCCGGAGCACCCCCAAGTCATAACATGTGTACTCGACCTCTCGAAGGTCTAATACAAGCCTCTTAGCATTTATTTATCGCATTCGGTAATAAAAAAAATAGTAAGGAGTTGAAACACTTTTTAAAACAAGTTCATAATACTCATAAAATCTTCCAAATGTTACGAAGTAGAATTTCTAAGTCTAATGTACCATCTTAGGCACGAATAGAACATCTTCGGGGCACAACCCTTTACAACCAAATATAAGTCTTATACAATGTCTAAGTGGATATACTAGAAAGGTAACAACTATACCCTCAAATATATGAGGACATAACAAGCTTCTTGAGAAGAATCAATATCCCAAGCTTCCTCAAAAGATCCCGTTACTTTGCAACACCTACACTTGTAACAATAGAGAATTATGGAATTAGAACAATAAGCACTAAGTATGATGACCATGCAAGAAAACATGCACAACGGACATTTACAAGGAATGTATGCTTTTAAGACCTTCTTTAACAAACCTTTACAACCACAAGCATAAACCCACATTTCAAGTCACCATTCACAATTAAGACCATATTCACATCATTTACAACTCAATTAACACAAGTGTACCATACTTAAACAAGATAGCAAAGTAAGTCTTTCATTACCTTTGAAGCCTCGATCTCAAGTCACCCAAAGCCACACTTAAGTGAATAATGAAATGACCGCCCATACAACCTCTTCATATACACCTAAGTGTTCCTAAGAGTTACTATAGACAAGGGTTTTATCATTACATTATAACATACGGAGTGAACATTCTTTATAAAACCATTTAAGAGACACACAAGTATATTGCGGACATTCACATAATAGCCCTAATGCTTAGGAAACTCACTTTAGTATCTACTAAGCCTACTCGTGCCATGTGTAGATATCATCCCATACTACTACCTACACGTTTTAGAACCTATCCAATAATAGAGTGCACATCTCATATGATGGAAATAGGCCTTAATCGACATAGACCATACTAGAAAGGTAAGGAATACGGAGTCTATCCTACTCTGTGGAGGTTGTTCTACTTGGCAAGGGTAGATCTAAAAGCAACCAATGTTGGCACATGGTTTAAGAGATGTCCAAGGATGTTCGTTGTGCCTAATATCATGCTCAACTAGGCCACCATCCTAACCACATCCACTCGGTGTTTAGCCTTGATTTCCGTAGAGTATTCAATAACATAGGTACTAGAGAGGGTTCATTTTCTAGTTCAACCAACTCATAGTACCTCTTCCCAAGAAAGGCCCCATTTCTTAGTCATAGCCAATCTAGGTTCATAAGGATAGCTGATTTGACTTTCTTAGATAAGAATTCTCATGCCGTCCCGGCTCCATCCATCTCTAAGTCTATCATTTCACTCAAGAAGGGAAAATCATCCAAAGGCCCATCTTTCAAGATTATACATTTACTTAGGAAAGCTAGACTCATGAAAAGGCACTTTCCTTAAGTTTTACCAATTCAAGTCTTGACCTCGAATTCCTCTTTTAGCATTTATAGGAAGAGCTCCATTACTAAGTCATACCCCAACCATACATTCATCTACTCATATACATAATCAAACTTTCATGACACAAAACAAGATACTCAAGTCTAGCATAAGAGCTACAACATCATCTTACAGAGACTCATCATAGTCCATCATCACCACATATCACCATATCAATAGAAACATGCTTTCACATTAGCATAATAACACTTTATACAATATCACATTAATACCATTAGTACATCTGAACATTATTGCTTTACACGAACTTTACATATAGCTTCATATAGGACTTTACATATAGCCTCATATGTGTATAATAAAACAACTATATAATAACACTGATATAATTCCCTTCATGGCCTCAATTCACAATAATACAATATTCCCACATTATACAACAACTTCAGCAATGCCTCAAGGCTACAATTTACAATAATACCAAACACGAATGAGATATAACACTTCCACCAAAGGTGGATTAAATCTACCAACCACAATCAACTCAATAAAGAGAGTTCAAGGTTTCTTACCATAACCCAAAGCCATAGCCAAAATCACCAAAATCCAAGCAATCACCAATAATTCACCCAGAAGGCTTACCACCGTTAATTCATCCATTATCAACAATTAATCATGAATAAATATTAAACAACACAAGAGATATCAACACAATTAACTTTACCCCTAATTCCATCAACTTTGAATTTATAGAAATAGACCCACTACATAGCAGATTTTAGGGTTTTGTAGAAGACAAGGGTTCATGGAGTTTTTCATTCAAAAGCCACAAACAAACATCAATTAACCCATATACCAACGTTTCTAATCATTTTCATGCAAGAACCCTTGATAGAATTCAAAAACAAGCTTTTAGTCACTTTTTGAAAACATTGTAAAATCCTTTGAAATTGACTCTAGGTTGAAGATCAGTTCTAGATAAAGAGCCACCATACCTCAATTGATGAATTCTCAACGAAATTTGGTGGAAGGGAACCCTCAGTTGAAATCCAAGCTCTCCACCTTCCTCTTCCTTGAATTGAGAGAACTTTAGGGAGAGAAAGTCTTCGGGATTTTTTAATTTGTAGAATGAATTCAAAAACATCTCTAAAATGTTGTAATACCTTTAAAATACTTTAAAACACTTAAAATAATAACCCGAAGTACCCAAACTAGCCCTCACTTAGTTGGACCCTTTTTAAACAAGTCAAACTTGAGTTTTATTTTCGCAGATTTCATCGGGAAACAAGTCCGCGACGCAGGGGTGTTCCCACATGTTCCTAAAATATTAAATTTCGAGACAATAGAGTTTGTAGTGTCTCTGTGATACGGAGCCACTTTTTGGCCATTGGTGGAACAAGTCCGCGATGCGGAGCCACTCCCTCCAAGAACAACTTCAAGCTGCGTTGGCAGCGTGCTTGGCAAAGGGTTGGGGTCCTCCTCGGGGACCCTTAGGGTGGTCCTGGGGAGTCATACCAGAACCATTTGACCCTAAAAATATTTATTAAGTCACTAGGGTCACCTCCACTGATGTTAGACTCCAAACAACACATAAAAACATGAACAACATACTAGAACACACCACACGTAAAAGACTAGTTTCCGAACGTCTTGGTCGTCCCTTGACGTTTGACTTCCAAACTCTTTAAAACTGACTAAAATGGCTATTCTTCATTATTTTAACAAGTTATTAATACGTAAAACCTATGTAAGGCTCTACTTTATCCTACTTCATTTTGAGGGGTGTTACAATATCCCCCACTTGGGAACATTCGTCCTCGAATGACACTTTAAAACATTAAGGGTAATGACTCAAGACTACGAGCCCACAACAGTCATACAATATCAAATTGAAATCACTCATGAAGGAGGACACATCAACTCCACATAACAAGCCATTACAACAAAACTTCATTCAAATTTATGGAAGTAGGAATCACACCTACAACTCAACATGCCTCAGACCTTTTTTTTTTGTCCATTTCTCATTTATTTGGAGGAACTTCCTTCTCCATAGCACATCATGCTCATAACAACATCAAAGAACATAATATGCAATTATCTTATTAAAACACAGTCAAGCCAAATCAAGAATACACTTAAGCATGCTAAACTAATGAACTCTAACAACTTTTAGCAACTCACCAATTTATGCATATAAGGAGAACAACGATCATGAAGCTGATTTTCTCATTTAAATCAAGAACTCAATTTAAAGAATGAATCATTATAAGGAGAAATATAGAAACTCATTTTTTTCACACAAGACTCCAAAAACCATGCATCATGCTTCTATAATTTTATGACTCAAGCTCGATTAGGAATAGAAGAAAGAGACAAGAATATCCAAACTCACCTCAACTCATCATTCAACATACCATCCCCCACTTAGGAGAAACCCATCTAAACCAACACAAAAGGATTCCAACACAAAACTAGAAATTATGACTTACCGGTACATTCTTCAGGATTTGCTTCCTTCTTAGCTTGGAGAGCATAGAAACGATTCCTTGCTTGACCATCAACACTAGGACCACTATAAGGAATTTGCCTAGCATTCCTTCCTTTAGCCACAATATTATGACAATCTCTTACCTTGTGATCATTTTTTTCCACAACCACTAATGCCGGTTAGACACTTCCCAAAATGCTTCTTTCAACAAGTGGAACAAATAGGCTTAGCAATTTGAGAACCACCCCCTCCTTCATGGTTAACCTTAGGAGTACTTGAGAAATCTTGATTTGAAGCCCTCTTCTTAAACCTAGGTTGTTCTTGATCCTCACACCTACCCCTTTTCAAGTCTTTCCTCACCCTAGTCATCTTGGACTCCTCAATAGATTAAGCATACACAACAAGCCTAGAGATGTTCATGTCACCACGGAGCATTGCCGTACGACACTCTTCTTTCACCAAGTCGGATAAACCGGTAACAAACCTCCTCATCTCCTCTCTAGATATAGACACCAAAGATGGCGCATACCTAGACAACATAGAGAACTTAAAAACATACTCCTCCACACTTATATTACCATGCCTAAGATTAATGAACTCCTCAATTTTGCACTCCATCTTCTCTAGGGGAAAGTACTTAACCAAGAATGCTTCCTTAAACTCCTCCCATTCTATAGGACTCGATTCCTTTGGCCTATTTCCCTTCCATCGAGTGTACCAAATTTGGGCCACCTCCTTCAATTGGTATGAAGCCAATTCCGTTTTCTCTCAAAAAGATACTCCCATAGCATCCACAATTTTGTAAATCTGATCCCAGAATCCTTGGGGATCTTCTCCAATTCTAGAGCCCAAAAAGATAGGAGGATTCTTTATCACGAAGTCCCTCAACCTTGAGGCAGCCATACTCTCATTAGTATTCACCTAATGGCCCACATCTCTATTTGGTTGAGCCATCATGGCTTGAGCTAGAGTTAGAAAAGCCACCCTAATCTCTTCAGTAGTCATGGCCGGGGGAACCACCGGAACCACATTCTCCTGATTGCCTATGAGGGCTTGGTCACCTTGAAGACCTTGGGGAGGAACTCCCCCATCGACATTATCCTCTTCCGATCTCCTAGGATTAGCCCTCATATTCATATCCTATAAACACAAGAGATGGATTAGGAAAGATACTTATAGACCAAACTCTAAGGTACGATGTCAAGATTAATGAAAGAATTGAAACTTCTATAGTCCTATAGTCTTTTGCTCATAGATGTGTCGCGACTCACACCGATGAACAAGACTCTTCTAGACCTGGCATATCAGACTTTTAATCCTAAGGGACAATTTCCAAAACTTATGCTCTGATACCACGTTTGTAACGACCCGGGAGCACCACCAAGTCATAACATACGTACTCAACCTCTCGGAGGTGTAATACAAGACTCTTACCATTCATTCATCGCATTTGGTAAAAAAAAAACCCGTAAGAAATTGAAACACATTTTAAAACAAGTTCGTAATACTCATAAAATCTTTGAAATATAACGAAGTAGAATTTCTAAGTCTCATGTACCCTCATAGGCATAAATAGAACTTCTTAGGGGCACGACCCTTTACAACAAAATATAAGTCTTATACAATGTCTAAGAAGAAATATTAGAAAGGCAACAACTATGTCCTCGAATATATGAGGACATAACAAGCTTTTTGAGAAGAGTCAATATCCCAATCTTCCACAAATGATCCCCTTACTTTCCACCACCTACACTTGTAACAATAGAGAAATATGGAATTAGTACAATAAGCACTAAGTATGATGACCATGTAAGAAAACATACACATAGCACATTTACAAGGAATGTATACTTTTAAGACCTTCTATAACAAACCTTTACAACCACAGGCATAAACCCAAATTTAAAGTCACCATTCACAATTAAGACCATATTCACATCATTTACAACTCAATTAACACAAGTGTACCATACTTAAACAAGATAGCAAAGTAAGTCTTTCATTACCTTTGAAGCCTTTATCTCAAGTCACCCAAAGCCACAATTAAGTGAATAATTAAGTAACCGCCCATACAACCTCTTCATATACACCTAAGTGTTCCTAAATGTTACTATAGACAAAGGTTTTATCATTACATTATAACATACTAAGTGAACATTCTTTATAAAACCATTTAAGAGACACACAAGCATATTGCGGACATTCACATAATATCCCTAAGGCTTAGGGAACTCACTTTAGTATCTACTAAGCCTACTTGTGCCATGTGTAGATAGCATCTCATACTACTACCTACACGTATTAGAACCTATCCAATAATAGAGTGCACATCCCATATGATGGAAATAAGCCTTAACCGACATAGACCATACTAGCAAGGTATGGAATCCAAAGTCTATCATACTCCGTGGAGGTTGTTCTACTTGCCAAGGGTAGAACTAAAAGCAACCCATGTTGGCACATGGTTTAAGAGATGTCCAAGGATGTTCATTGTGCCTAATCTCATGCTCAACTAGGCCACCATCCTAACCACATCCACTCGGTGCTTAGCCTTGGTTTCCGTAGAGTATTCAATCACATATGTACTAGAGAGGGTTCCTTTTCTAGTTCAACCAACTCATAGTACCTCTTCCCAAGAAAGGCCCCATTTCTTAGTCATAGCCAATCTAGGTTCATAAGGATAGCTGATTTGACTTTCTTAGAGAAAAATTATCATGCCGTCCCGGCCATCCATCTCTAAGTCTATCATTTCACTCAAGAAGGGAACATCATCCTGAACCCCATCCTTCAAGGTTATACATTTATTTAGGAAAGCTAGACTCATGAAAAGGCACTTTGCTTAAGTATTACCAATTCAAGTCTTGACCTAGAATTCCTCTTTTAGCATTTATAGGAAGAGCACCATTACTAAGTCATAGCCCAACTATACATTCATATACTCATATACATAATCAAGCTTTCCTGACACAAGACAAGATACTCAAGTCTAGCATATAAGCTACAACATCATCTTATAGAGACTCATCATAGTCCATCAACACCACATATCACCATATCAATAGAAACATGCTTTCACATTAGCATAATAACACTTTATACAATATCACATTAATACCATTAGTACATCTTAACATTATAGCTTCACACGAACTTTACATATAGCTTCATATAAGACTTTACATATAGCCTCATATGTGTATAATAATACAACAATATAATAACACTGATATAATTCCCTTCATGGCCTCAATTCACAATAATACAATATTCCCACATTATACAACAACTTCACCAATGCCTCAAGGCTACAATTTACAATAATACCAAACACGAATGAGATATAACACTTCCACCAAAGGTGGATTCAATCTACCAACCACAATCAACTCAATTAAGAGAGTTCAAGGTTTCTTACCATAACCTAAAGCCATAGCCAAAATCACCAAAACGCAAGCAATCACCAATACTTCACCCAGAAGGCTTACCACCCTTAATTCACCCATTATCAATAATTAATCATGAATAAACATTAAACAACACAAGAGATATCAATACAATTCACTTTACCCCTAATTCCATCAACTTTGAATTTATAGAAATAGACCCACTTCATAGCAAGTTTTAGGGTTTTGTAGAAGACAAGGGTTCATGGAGTATTTCATTCAAAAACCACAAACAAATAGCAATTAACCCATATACCAACCTTTCAAATCATTTTCATCCAAGAACCCTTGATAGAATTTTATGGAAGGGAACCCTCAATTGAAACCCTAGCTCTCCACCTTCTTCTTCCTTGAACTTGAGAGAACTTTAGGGTGAGAAAGCCTTTGGGAGTTTTTAATTTGAAGAATGAATTCAAAAACACCTCTAAAATGTTTAAATACCTTTAAAATACTTAAAAACACTTAAAATAATAACCCAAGCTACCCCTCAATTAGTTGGATCATTTTTAAATAAGTCAAACTTTAGTTTTATTTTCACAGATTTTGTCGGGAAAAATCCTCTACTCGGGGGTGTTCCCACTAGTTCCTAAAAAGTTAAATTTCGAGACAGTATAGTCTGCGGTGTCTCCACGATGTGGACCCACTTTTTGGCCATTGGTGGAGCAAGTCCGCGACGCGGAGCCACTCCCTCCAAGAACAATTTCAAGCTGTCTTGGTAGCTTGCTTGGCCAAGGGTTGGGGTCCCCTTTGGGGACCCTTAGGGTGGTCTCGGGGTGTTGTACCCGAACGTTTTGTCCTTAAAAATATTTATTAAGACAATATTGTCACCTCCATTGATTTTACACTCCAAACAACACATAAAAACATGAACAACATACTAGAACACACCAACACGTAAAAGACTAGTTTCCAAATGTCTTGGTCGTCCCTTGACGTTTGAATTCCAAACTCTTTAAAACTAACTAAAAAGCTATTCTTCATTATTTTAACAAGTTATTAATGCATAAAACTCATGTGTGGCTCCTTCATTTTGAGGGGTGTTACAGTCACTCCCAAGTGAAGGCCACGAGGACCTTCACGGTCCGTGGTCCTTCGCACGGGCCGTGGGAGGGTCTGTGATGATAGGCCCTTAATACACCGGAGAAAGTGAGGACCACGGGGACCTTCACTGTCGGTGGTCCTTCACACGGTCTGTGGTGGAGCCCCTGAAGAAGACCCCCAGAACCTAGTAGTCACTAGGCCACAAACCACGACCATCTTCACGGTCTATGGTCCGTTTCACGGTTCATGAAAGTGGCCGTGGTCAGCCCCGTCAGAATTTTAGGTACGGTTATTTTGGACTTTTCCCCTTTTTGTTGGGCACCAAAACTACGTCGTTTAACCCCTAAACTACGTGGTTTTGGTCAATTTTAGCCTATAAACATAACCAGAACTTACTTAAGTCAAATCTTTTATCAAAACATAGAAACTTAAAGTGTAGATAGAAGAAAGAGGTGACCAAACCATAGCTCAAGAATGCAACAGGGTTCCATCAGTTTCAGCCGCGAAATCGAAAGATTTCTCCGTTGAATTCGTCACCTGGTATGTGGGTTTCTTTCACCAATTAGGTCCCTAGATTTTAGTCAGAATCTTAATTCCCTTAATATTATCTAGACTTAGGGTTTCTCGAATGTTAA
The DNA here is from genome assembly GCA_029582485.1 of Solanum tarapatanum. Classification (NCBI taxonomy): domain Eukaryota; kingdom Viridiplantae; phylum Streptophyta; class Magnoliopsida; order Solanales; family Solanaceae; genus Solanum; species Solanum tarapatanum. The sequence continues at coordinate 28,450 of JAJOOB010006357.1, read as the reverse complement.
AATTGTTGGGTTTTCAGTTGTTAGAATGATCCAAATCATATTATCATGCTATAGTATCGTTTTTTTCCCAGATTCATGCATGAACTCAGAACCCTAGCTATGTAGTTCTTTTAGTTCATGAATTAGACATTCTAGGTCTGTAAATTCAGTTATATATAAACATGCCTCTAATTTTGGATGCCTTATTATCAGTATATTAATGTTGCATTTCCAGTTTGCATGTCAGTTTTGAGCTATCAAGTACTACATCATTTCAGTCATAAAATGTTAATTACTTAATCATATGGGAAGCTTAATACCGAGTGGACTAGGGTCAGTCACCCTCAAGTCCCAGAACTACGTTCCCTGTAGGTTGTAAGTCCCCTCTGTGAGCATCTTTTTAGTGATCACCCCAGCATGCCTCTATACGTCTGGCAGAGCATATTAGGTCCTCTCCATTGGGCGTATACCTTGGACTCCACATTTAGTTCATGTGGTTTTATGTCCGTTATTAGTAGCTCTCTTACGGTTCAGTCAGAATCTATTGCATTGACCGTGTTATCAGTATAGTTTAGAAAATACTCTCAACTTGTTATAAACTTGGTCATTGCATTCAATATTTCATCTTTAGTGTTCTCAGTTTGTATCATGCTTATGCCATGTCATTACTCTGATTTATGCTTTGATTGAGTTATGTTATTGGTCAGTATTACTCTATCATGCATGCTCAGTACCTTTCAAGTACTCACGCATACTATGCCCTACATATTGTTGTGATGTAGGTTCGGTCCTCAACAGTCAGATCACGCATATATCGGCTGCATCAGTGGTGAGTCCTCATTCTTCGACAACTAGTGACATGACTATCTTTATTGCTTTTAGCTTTAGTTTCAGTTTTACTAGATATAGCCGGCGCATGTCCCAGCATTTCTAGTCAATTTAGAGGCTTATTTCAAACATAGTTAGATTCAACTATAGTGTTAGAGTTTGAATTTTCAATTCTACTCATACTCACAATTTTCATATATTCAGAATTAGTATATGGGTATTCCCCATCATTTCAGCTTATTTATATGATTTAGCTTCCGCACAGTTTTATTGCTCAGTTTATCTTTAGTATGCTCATGATTATGCCAGCAAAGTTAGCTTGGGGTCACTCCTGATCCTTGGTCCTGTGTCCGCATCCAGGGAGTAGCCTTCGGGGGTGACACATTCGGTTTAGGATAGTCATAAGGAGGCACATAACAATCTTGACCATCATTTCAATCTATCCAATTTGTACCCCAATCACACCAGACTCGATCCTAATCTCTCCAACATTGATTCCTGCTTGACTTTGAATAGCTTAGACGAGAACCCCAACTTGTCCCAATAAGAAATGTTCCACTTCATTATACTTGGCTTCAAATTTTGCATCATTCGGGCTCACTCTAACACTTGCACCAACCACTTGGGTCATTATGACATGTTTCATCAACAAGTCCATTTGGGTCATTATGATTGCTATATTCTCATCATGTTCTTAGTTGTTTTCATTTTTTTCCCTTGGTCAGGCCGAGGTTTAGAGGAGATACTAGATCTGCTCTTGTGTACCACGCACAATTAATTTTAGTCATCTTATCAAGCAGTGCCGATACTATATTAAATTGTTGTCTCATGATTCCACCCCAAATAAGTTATTCGGCGACACCCTTATTTACAGTGACAAGACTCTATTAAAAATATTGCTATTCGATTGCCTCTAACTGTGGGGAATGTGGTGGTTCACCATCAATTCGCTTGAAGTTCTAAATATTATCCCTCAACTTAACCATCTTCGAGGGAGGCAAGAATATTTCATAAAACACTTATGTGAACTCCTCCCAAGAAGTAATACATTCCCTTGATAGTTCAGTCAACCACTTCGTTGCTTCCCCCATCAGAAAAAAGGGAAAAAAAATGGCGTCAGACAGAATCTTGAGTGATGTTCTTGAAGGAAATAGGTCCACACACATCCACGAAATTATGGATGTGATCAAAAGGATCGTCATACGTAAGTCCCCCAAAGAGAGCTTTCATCTGCAATAGCTGCTAAATAGTGTTGGCCACATGAAACACCACATTCCCCACAGTTAGAGGCAATCGAATAGCACATACACTTCCTGGCAGATCTACATTGACATCATGCAAGTTTCCGATGTCATCATTGTTCCAATGTTGACTTGCATTGCTCTCGTTAACACACATCTCTTCACATGTTTAGAGAAATCAACAAAGAAACACAAATAAGAAAACTCTACTACAACAAAATTATTTCACGAAACACTTCAATAAAAGAAATTTAAACATCAATCCCCGGCAACGGCACCATTTTTGATAATGCTCAACTACACTTCTTTTGATTCAAAGTGTAGGTGGTCGCTAATTCATTGAATAATAAGCCTTAAATAAGTCAGAATTCCTTATTCATCAAACATTAGAAGAACCATGGCTAGAAAACTTTTGCCGGAATTGAGAACACACATGTCCACCATACCTAGAATGAGAGAAGTCGCAGTCATCGGTCCTTTCCCTCTTGGAATCACTTGACATTTCCTTGAGGTTCTCATATTCAATTAGTTGGGAAAGTATCATCAAATGAGAGATATCCATCTCCTAGATCAACATGGTGGTACAACACTCTTTGACCACCAAATTGAAAACACCCGACACAAACTTACTAATCCTTTCCCTTGAGTAGAAAACCATAGATAGAGCATACTTAGCTAATTGAGTAAACTTCAAAGAATAATCATTCACACTCATATTGCCTTCGTGGACATGAATGAACTAAAGCAGTTTCACTTCTCTCATTTCAAGAGGAAAGAAGAGATGAAGAAAAGCTCCTTTGAATTTCTCCCAATCAAGAGAACCCACATTAACCAACTTCTATTCCTTTCATTGGCTGAACCAAACTTGATCATCACCCGTAAGTTGATAAGTGGCCAAGTGAGCCTTCTCTACCATAGAAAATTCCAGTATTCCCACTATCTTATATACCTTATCAATAGATTCTTGAGGATCCTCATCAACCTTGGAACTAAGAAACTCTAGATGATTCATCCTAGTGAAGTCCCTTACCTTTCTCGCCTCAGTATCATCATTTGTATTCAGGGGAGCAATGACTTCATTATTATCTTGGGCCATCATAGCTTAAGGAAACACTTGAAAAATAGCTCGAAATTCAGCATGAGTCACTTGCTTAGCCAAAGAATCAATGGAACTTAGGGAACCTCAAGCTTCACATTCTCTCTCACATTTATTCTCACATAAGCTCTTTGAGGTATAATGACCTAAAAAGCATTGGACAGTATTTAGGAGACAAATATTTTTATAGATAAACTCTATGGCATGCCTTTAGAGTAATGAAATAATTGAAGTTTCCTAAACACTTTGTAGCCTCATATTCATAAATGTGGTGCGCTTCACACTTATGAACAAGAGTTTTCTCAATGCGGCTTGTCAAACATCTTAGAACCTTTTCTAAAATCTTATGCTTTGAATACCAAGTTTGTGTCGACCCAAAGTACACCCTTGACATTACATGACTTATAAGACCCCGGGAGGCCCTACACAAGCCACTTGACATGCACACCACCTACATAATGGAAAAAAGTAGGAAATCTCATATAATGAAAGAATTTTACATAAAAATGGATGTCGAAACGAAATCTTGACAAGATATTCTAATACTTAAAGAAGCTATTGGGACATAACCAAAACACCACGTAAAACTTCCAAAAACTAAAGACAAAAAATTATAGTAAAGGTGACATGGTCCTCGGATCATGAGGACTCGCCAAGTCTTCAATCTACTAAGCAATCCACTAGCCACGAGTTGAAGGAGGAAGATTATGTGACCCTACAATATTAAAACAATGTCGGCACAAATATGCATTAGTACATGAAATGTACTAACTAGGAGGGATATGCATAAAACATGAAACATGATCATAACCAGACATAATCAAAAGCATGATATACATGACCAAGAAAAACATTGTAAAATCATTTTAAAAAGAATCATAAATCATGAATATGGTCATTACATTTTAAAAAATAGGAAAATCTTAATAAAATATTTGAAAGTAACTTAGTTCATTTTATTGGATATTATCTTTAACGGACAATAGACCATGTGACAAATACTATGGAATTCGATGTAACTCCCACATCAAGAAGGGAAGGACTACTTGCCAAGACAGAATTCCATATCATGATTCATATGCTATTTGTTGATCCACTAGCTACGTAATTTACAACAATCCTATGAGGACATGTGGTTTGAAACTAGCAGTTGCTACTGGATACTACCCTATTTGAGCCTCCACCTCAAGTTCTCTTGATGCTATGTTAAATCCCAACAGAATACTCATATTCAAAAGCATATCATGATACATAGAAAAACATAATCAATGTACTAATCCAAGCTTAAAAAAATCATAAAATATCTCATTAAGTCTTCATATAAGCATGTGTGAGAAAACCTTTCACTAATCATGAATCCTTAATGTGCGAGAAAATCTATTCACAATTTCATTGATTCTCATCCTAGATCAACCTAGATTATAAAACATTCCTTTTAATTAATCATCCATAAATCTTATGAAAATAATATTCATATACTCATAGCTTCTTCATAAATTCATGTCTTTAAGATTTCTTCATCCAAATCATGAAAATTGCATTCATTCATGCAAAATCAAACGAAAAACATGTAATTAAGTCAAAACAATCATAATAAGCTCAAAATTGAACAATTGAATCATCACAATATGAAGCCATGAAGAATTGAATGAAAATTTAATCAATTTGATAAAATTGAACTTGGAGAATTTAGAAATATTTGGGGCTCAATGGGTGAATGGAACCCATTGATGAAATCCTACATACCTTGATCTTCAAAGCTTAAAATCAATAGTTAAAAAGAATACTTTATTTGGAAACCATAACTTCTTCTTTTTTGATCTTGAGAGAGAATTTTTGAAGAAAATCTTGGAGGGGATTGGTGGATTTCCGTGAATAAGAGAGTTTAGAAATTTTTTGAGGTAGAAGTGTAGTTATAGGACTTTAAAATAGGGGTAAACGAACATAGTATAGGAATTTAAATGCATAGAAAAAAGGCCTAAATATCCTTATGAAGTAACTATTTGATGATTTCTACGCTTTGAACCTATGTTCCGCAGTTCCTACAACCCATGTTGGTTAACCATTGAACCAACTTCAAGAACACAAATTCACCCTACTTCCCATGAGAGTTTCTACAAGTCATCGAACTTCCTACAGTCCATAGTCCCCTTCTATAGTTCTCAACATTCTATACAAAATTTTACAAAGTCTAGAATCTTTCTGTTGAACCATCCTACAGCCAATCAAACTACCTACGACTCATCCTGACTACTCATGGGTCAAACATCTGAAACATGAAATTCCAAAAAAACTCAACCTCTTACCTATGAGTGTTATCTAATACCCATAGAAACTTTAACGATCCATAGATTGGTCTTGTAGGACACAACCAGTATCTCAAAATGAGACATTTCTTTTCCAACTTTGACTTTCAAATTTCTATGGTTTAATATATATCTTGTAACACCTCAATTCAAGAAAGCCTAGGAAAGGGTCAAATAGGCAAGACAAAAGCCCAAAAATAGACCATAGAACCTTCCATGGATGCCTACATGGGCCGTGAAGGGGACCACAGTCTGTTAATAGGCACGTCGTAGGTTTCCAAAACCTTCCTAGGCAGACTACACCTTGATAGACACCCGGATGTCTTGTGATGATGATGACGAGTCTTCAAAGGGGTTGTCAAGTGGTTAATTAGAAGAGGTTTTTCCTTAGTCATTGGTCAAGGACCACATGTGTCTAAACGACCCGTGAAGCCCCACACAGATCGTGAGGTCATCAGTGAAAGGGGTTTATAAGACTTCGAGATTAAGGTCAACTTTAAATGATCATATCCATTAGAACTGTAACGACTTGGAAAACTAGTGGGTGAAACTTGAGCCTTACGAATGTGTTGTTGAGTTTGTTATGGGATTTTATATTGTAAAATGAATTCCCAAGCTTAGTTTGAGGGGTTTAGGGGTTAAACGTCAAGGTAAGACTCCCCAAGGACCAACCAAGGGTTCTTGAGGAGGACCCCAAGGCTGCCTCAAAAGAACCAAAAGTTGTCAAAATCCAAAGACCTATAGATAGGACCTATGCCCCGAAGGTCGATCCATGCCTCATGGGGGAGGTCCGAGGTCAAGGTCCTAGAATGGGGGTTGCTGAAAAAAACCACAGTCCTTCAGGACAGGGCGTGAGCCCACCCACGGTCTGCGGGTTTGTGGGCGTAGGTCACCCTGTAGAATCTACCTAGTTTCGGCCTTAGGAGGGGAAACTTGGCAAATTCATAGGGTGGTTAATTAAGTTAGGGGTCGGTTTATTTTTATTAATCAGAGTTATTTAAGGCTTTTTAAAGTATTAAAAACCCTTTTACAACTCTTTATTCCCAAAACTCAAAAATAGAAACTACCTCCTCTCCAAATAATTATCTCTCTAGAAACCTCCATTGGAGAAGAAGAAGTCAAGGTTTGGAGTTCAAGAGTTCATATTTCTCACTCAATTTCGTGGATTTTCTTCAATCCAGGTATGGTAGTCTTCATCCTTGGTTAGTTACCACCCAAGGAGTCCCTTCAAAACATGATTTCAAAGTTTCCAAAATCCCCCAAAAGTTATGGTTTCAATCTAAGTCATGGGTTCAACTTCAAAACGTTTTCAATGATAGTTTTATGATGAATTATGATTGAATTGAGGAATTAATATTGATTTATGATTAAATTCCCCATGAACCCATGATTTCCCCAAAATACTAAATTGTGAATTGTGATTTGGGGATTGCTTGATTATGGAAGCATGTGAAGAGATTAAGTTTATATTGATTTAGTTTATGTCATTATTCATGCCTAAATTGTAGTACTTTAGGTGTGTTGGTGAATTGTGATTTATGGCCTTGAAGGGCAAAGTATGAAGGATTGATGTATAATCATGATGCTATGTATATGCTTGTGATTTTAATGAATGTAATGTGATCATATCTACAATGCAATTGTGTTATTATTGAAAGATTAAACTCATTTATAAACTTGTGATTGATGATGATATATGTGCAAGGTTTCATCAATGTAATGTTACATCTTGAATTAGTAGGCTTAGGGCATCCTCTTCTTGTGTAAATGAAAGTAATGTTCATTGATGTACCTTGAATTGGTAGGCTTCGGGCATCCTCTTCTTGTGTAAATGAAAGTGATATTGATTTAAGTACCTTTAATTGGTAGGCTTAATCATCCTTTTCTTGTGATACTAATGTATCTTGACTTAATGAACCTTGAATCGATAGACCTAATGTTGGTAGCCCTTTTATAAATGATTAATGAAGTATCCTACGGCTTTGTCTTGAATCGGTAGACCTAATATTGGTATCCCTTTCATGAGGAGTCTATGAATGAATGTAATTGAAAAACCTTGAATCGGTACACCTAATGGTGGTAGCCCTTTCATGTTCGGGATGATGAACCTTGAATCGCTAGACCTAATGGTGGTGACCCTTTCTTGGGGATTCAATGAGCTATCCTAATAATGTACCTTTAATTGGTAGACCAAATGGTGGTGGCCCTTTCATGTGTAATGTACTTTGTGTTGGTAGACCTAATATTGGTAGCCCTCTCAAGTAAAATAATGTTAATGTGAATGAACTAATCTATGGGAATGCAAGCTTAGCATCGAGTGGATATGGTAAGATGGAAGCTCTCCCCACGTTAGGCCGGGTTCCAATGAACATATTTCTTATCCCATAACTATGTGCCCACATAGGTATTAGCTAGTGGATCCACCTAAGCTAAATTACCAGTTCTACCTTAGGCAAGTAGACCAACCTTTTTACGGTGTGGGACAGACACCGGATTCCATGTTAAGCTCACATATTCTATGTCGGTTAATGCTTATTCCCATCATTTGAGATACGTGCTATGGCTACTCAAGAGGTTCTATGAAGTGTGGGTGGTAGTATGGGATGCCATTTATACATTACACGAGTAGGCTTTGATTGGGCTATGGTGTGATTCTCCAATGTCTTAATGTCAAATGAATGAATATTCTCTTAATGAAGCTAATGAGAATGTTGACTTAAATGCTTAATGTAATGATGCATGCTTTACTTGGATTTTATTATGAGTTACTTTCTTTGTTATGACTTATGGAATATATGTGTTCCTTATGCATGAGAATTGACTAAATATGAGTAATGAAGAATGCTAAGTTCATCTATGGTGGCCTCAAAGTGGTACGTAGTAGGAATAGTAGCATGTGATGCTATTCTTGCATTGCACAAGTATAGCTTAGGGTAACTTAAGGTGAAAGTTCTAATGTGATGTAACGACTGATATGATGATTATACTTATATCTTACTCCTCTTATACTAATGTTCATGATGTTTTCTCAAATTGGCATATAGCATGGTTTTAAACCAAAATGTCCTTTTTAAGCATAATTTTTGCATTGCTATCATACTTAGTACATTTTTGTGTGCTAACCCATATTTCTTCTATTTTCTACAAAGTGTAGGTCCTGGCATTTGAGGTGATTCCTTCTAGTTCAAAGCTTGTGGTATGTCCTCATGAATCTGAGGACAAGTATTTTATTGAAGTTTCATGTCTTTTATTGTATTAGACTTTTTAGACTTTATATTGTAAGGGCCGTGACCCTAGTGTTGATTCAAATGTATTAGATGGCCATGTGAGACAAATAGACTTCCGATGTTTTAAACAACGTTTTCCATTGTATTGATTAAAAAGAGTTTTAAATTCCACACTATTTCATATGTCTTATGTTATGAATGTTATGACACTTGTATGAGGCTCTTTTGAGTCTTGTACACCATGTCACGTCTGGGGTGTAGGCTCGGGTCGTGACAAGCACAAAATGAATTAGGTGGCCCATGACCTACCAAATAAAATATTTCTGAGTCCTCTTTCCAACGCCACTGAGTTTGCCTAATTCCAAGCCTGGAGTAACAACTTCAGCCCGAAATAGTAAAGCCATGTTGGGCAAAGTTTTTACAACCTTTTATATGGCCTGTGGTGCTCTAAACGACCTGTTTTTGCTTACCAGTGAGCAAAATTTGGCAATTTTAAATCACGGGCTATAGGTTCTTTTCCCAATTGTTTTCACTCAATACTACGTCATTTTCCCTCTACCCAAAGCCCAATATAATGATTTTAATCCCCAAATCACCCAAATTAAATTCATCCTCTTAAATTTCCTAAAGTAGATCAAGCTCCTCCTATGAAATATTTCTCTCTCTAAAGGAAGAAGAAGAAGTCAAGTAAGGGTTTCAATATCAAGCCTCCAATTCACTGAATTTCTTAAGGTCTTTGAACTCCAAGGTATGATAGTCTTCATCTATGGAGCTCTTCACTTCATAGATTTCCTAAATTCTCCAATTTTGAAGTTAGAAAGCTCCAATAGAAGTTAGGGCTTTCTTACTTGTCATAGGTTCCTTTCAAAGTTGATCCAATTGATATTTTTATGCATGACTTCAAGTAATTGCACGTTTTTAAGCTAAATCCCATGAACCCATGTATAACCCATATTTTCTAAGTTATGATGCTATATTGTGGGCCTTAAACCGTGAAAGATGCATTTATGAAGATATGCATGTCCTTTTGATGAGATTGATGTAAATGAAGTTGATGATGCATTGACATTGAAACCATGATGAAGCTTATGAATTATTAAAAAGAATGCATGTTTATGAAAGTATGCTTATGACTAAAGTAAGCTTATAGATGAAGATATCTATATGTTCTATTAAACTTGGACACATGACATGAATGACATCTAGACTTGCCATCAAAGTTTTTCGGGCTATTTTCCTAAACTTGGTCTTGATTAGTATGGTATCTGGATATGCCATCAATGATTATACATCAAAATTTCAAAACTATTTCTATTTGTTGTAGAACATGTCTAGCATGAAGTGAATGAGTATGGGTCTTAAAAGCTATTAGGAAATGATCATGGATGGTGCCCTTCTTTCCTAACCCCTATTTATTATTATCTAATTATACCACCATAAAGAAATCATGTGTAAAGAAATGTACATGAAAATGTTAGACAAGAGGTTCCCCAATTGTTGGTCGACCCTTTGGCTGAGCAAATGACTAATGTTAAGTTTTGAGCCACATTTCATGTATTGGCCCAAGCTATAATGGCTCAAGCAAATGGGGAGTTTGTGACTCCCGTGAACCTAACTATGGGTAAGACAAAAACTAGAGTGAGGGACTTTAATAGGATGAATCCTCCAGAATTTCATGGGTCTAAAGTTGAGGAAGATCCTCAAGACTTCATTGATGAGATGTATAAGGTGTTGATGATCATGGGAGTGATGTCAGTGGAAAAGGTAGAATGTTCCGCTTATAAACTTAAGGGTGAGTTCAACCAATGGAAGGAAGAGAGGGCGGTTGATGCAGGTCCTTTTGATTGGGATAAATTTAAGGTTGCTTTTCTTGATGGGTTCTTTCCCCTTGAGATGAGGTAGGCAAGGGTACTTGATTTCACTGACCTTCATCAAGGGGATATGAGTGTGAATAAGTATGCTTTGAAATTAACAGAATTGTATAAATGCTCCAACTATGGTTGTCGATCCAACGGCAAGGATGAGTAAGTTTGTGTCGGGTGCTTCCGACTTAGTAGTCAAACAATGCCTAACTGCCATGCTTGTTAAGGAGATGGATGTCTCCCATTTGATGGTTCATGCACAACAAATTGAAGAAGCAAAGCTTAAGGGAAAAACTAGGGATTCAAAGAAGGAAATAAGGGATACTGGTGAGTTTTCACATTCATGGTCCGATGGAGGTAATCGTTCTCAAGGTAAGGGTAGTAGTGAGCAAATGTGGCACGTGTGTCGGGAATGTTGAAGAAGGCATAAGGGTGAGTATCTACCTGGTTCAAATACATGTTTTGGTTGTGGAAAGATCAATCATAAGATAAGGGATTAACCTTTGGTTGCTAGCAATGAGGGAGATAATCGTCGACGGGCTCAACCCTACCATTCTTCTGGTCCTATTCATGGTTGGAAACAAGATAGGTAGATGCCACCATGATTCGGGAAATCGGGACAGGACAAGTAATACCACATAGAGTTGTTATATCTTTATTCTTATATTTAGAGTAGAAATTCATAACATTTTATTAATTGTTATATTATCTTAATAATTTTGCATATTTCAACATTTTTAATATTGTGAACAAATTAGTAAAAATAAAATTCAAATATTAACCTACATGGTTGTGTTTCTATGGAGAAAACATTGAATAGAAAATATATATTAGTCTAGAATATCCTATTTGTAATCTCTACATAAAATCTCTCCTTTTTGGTGAAGGATAGATTCCCCTCATTATAATCCCCTTCCCTACCCCAATATTTTAATTGTTTTCTTAAAAGTACTATGTTTTTTTACCTTGGATGATAATGTGATACATATATATATATACATATATATATATATATATATTAATCAATAGAATTTGTGAAATATCTACAAAACATATTATGTGATAAATAACAATGAACATAAAATTATTGTGACACCTAGGAATCTAGTAGGCTAAACTAGCGCTAAGTGAGAGGGAAAGAACCATGAAGAGTGGAAGCTTGGGCATGCTTTACCAAGAACTGCCTTACCTCACAGGAACACCATGACGGTTCGTGGTGAGAACTACAAGTCGTGGTGAGGTTCGCGGAAGGCTGGGTAGTGGCTAGGTTATACTGCCCCAAACAAGGACCCTCCCCACGAGCCACTTCACGGCTCGTGAAGGCCACCACGGTCGTGGGAGGGGTCGTGGTCTTAAAATAGTCAAAGGGGGAGGAAGCGGTGGCACCTAGCCACTAGTCCAAAGACCACGAAGAGAACCATGGCTCGTGGTATGGACCACGACTCATGGAGCCTCATGTGATCAAGTGAAAGTGCACTGTAAGTGAAAGGTTAATTGGTCTTTTCCAGTTTTAATTAGATCAAAGCCATGTCGGTTTGCATAAGTCTAGGACCCCTATATAAGTTATTTTAACCCCAACACTCACCTATTGAAGGCATTATTTCCAAAACATAAAAGAAATCCCCAAAAATTCTTCCTCGCAATTAATTCTCTCTCTAGAAACTTGAAGAAGAATAAGAAGGATATTCCAGCTAGGGTTATAGAGCAAGCTTCCATACTTCAATTTCTTTGGGATTTTATAGTAAGGTATGATAGTTTTAATCTATGGAGTTCTCAAATTCTCCGATTTGGAAAGGTACAAATTCCCAATTTGTTAGGATTTTCTTAAATTGTCATGGGTTCTATTCAAAGTTGATTGAAATGATAGAATTATGTTCTATTAAGCTTGAATTGATGAATTACTATGATTTTATGACGATTTCATCATGAACTCATGTAAACCCCTATGTTTTCAAGTTATGAATCATGTGATGTGGGATTTTGAATGTAAAATAAGAGTTTTATGAATTTAAGCATGTATTGCTAGCTTTACTTGACGTTAGGATGAAATCCATATCTAACCTATGTTTTCTAAGTAATGATGATTAAAATTGAGTTTTGAACCTCAAGAGGTAAAATATGGACTTATGCATGTTCTTATGAAATCTATGCAATTGTTTTAAGGGTGGTTTGAGAGTAAAGTACCAATGATGATGTTGATGTTGTGTTGTTGAAAGGATATTCTCATAAAAAAATATTAGCATGATGTGAAAGGTCTTCTCACATAATAAGGGTTCTTAGGACCTAATTGAATCAAAGGCAAAAAGCTTTTATGAATACATCATGGATGATGAAAGGTTTTCTAACACATGGTCTAAGGAGGTATTCTTTGATAAAATAAGTCAAGAATTATTAACTATTCCGTGGGATTTATTCTTAGGACCTAGTGGATATTGAGGTGAGATGGAAGCTCTCCCATAGTAGAGGCCGGGTGTCTAGAAGGAATATCTTGAGATGGAAGCTCTCCCGAGTAGAGGCCGGGTTTCTAGTATCAGTCTCCTTATTCCTCAACTAGGTGGCCCCATAGTTTTAATAGCTAGTGGATCCACTTAAGCTAGAACTTCATGGTTCTATGTAGGCAAGTAGGACAACCCTTTTCGTGTGGGAGACACTGAGCATCATGTTATAGCTCACATGATCTCTATGTCAGTTAAGGCTAATTCCCCACATTAATAATGAACTTACGTTACTTCTAGAAGTATCTCATATGAGTTCAAAGGTTTTAAAGATGATGATAACTTGCATTGGCCATGTTTTATGAAGTATGTTTTCTAACTTCTTTTATATCATGTTTAGCTTGGTCAATTGCATGTCATGAAATAACATTTACCGTTTAGCTTGTTTTATATGTTTTTACATGGCTATCATACTTGTTATATTATTTTGTACAAACGCATACTCTTGCCTACATTTTCCCCAAATATAGGGTCTGACTATCAGGATCATCTATTTTGTAGCTAACTGTTGAATTTTCGAGATTTTCGAGCTTTGGTGAGTGCTCATGCTTCGAGGATGGAGTTTTATTGTAGTCAGTTTGTTTCATGTATTTCTCTTTTGGACATGATATATGGTCTAGGACCAATTTCATTCTATTGTATTAGATGTCTATGATGAGACAAGATGTCTAGACTTCCTCTTTTCTTGTATAAAAATGTTTGGACTTTGAAATGTTATTTTACTCTTATTGTTCTAGTTATTATGTAATGAGAGCTAAGTGTCTTGTATGGAGTGCTTCAGGGTTCAATATTCCATGTTACATCTAGGGGTTACCCTTGGGTCGTGACAAACTTGGTAATCAGAGCACAAGGTTTAGAATGGTCCTAGGATGTCTCATAAGACACGTCTAGTAGAGTCTTGTTCATGAGTGTGAAGCGCGCCACATTTATGAATGACAAGCTACAAAATGATTAGCAAACTCCAGTTCGTTCATTACTATAAAGTCGTTCCATAGTGTTCATATCTATAAGGTCTTTCTCCTAATCCTTAATGATGGTCTACATGATATGACTACTTGAAGGGCACATGCTAGAAGGAATGAGGGAGACAATATGGACCAAGGAGCTCCTCCTCAATCTCTTATAGACCCTTTGGCTAAAAATGTAAAAAATGCAGAATTTAGGATGGCTTTTTAGGTATTGGCTCAGCCATGACTGCCCAAGCTAAAAGAGTGGTGGTAGTCCCCATGAACCCAAATGTGGGTGCGGTGGCATCAAGAGTGAAGGACTTTACTAGGATGAACCCTATGAAATTTTATAGCTCCAACGATGACGAAGATCCTGAGAAGTTTATCGATGAGGTCTATAAGATACTTGCTTAACTGGGATTAACTCCGGTAGAGAAGGCGGAATTAGCCACTTATCAACTCAAAGGTGTTGCTCAAATTTGGTTTGACCAATGGAAAGAAGCATGACCGGTAGAAGAGTGTCCCATAGAATGGGAAAGGTTTAAATCTACTTTTATTGATAGGTTATTTCCCCTTGAGATCAGGGAGGCAAAGGTTTTTAAGTTCATTAACCTTTGTCAAAGAAGTATGAGTGTCAGGGAGTATGCTCTAAAATTCACTCAATTGTCTAAATATGCTCAAACAATGGTTGAGGATTCAAGGGCTAGGATGAGTATGTTCGTTTTGGGTATTTCTGAAATGGTGGTTAAAGAATATCATACCGCCATGATCATTGGTGACATGGAAATATCTTGATTTATGGTCCATGCTCAAAAAATTGAATAGGAGAAACTTAAGGAAAATTTTAGGGAGGTAAAAAGATCTAAGACCGGCGATGGTAACTTCTCTCATGCAAGGTCGATCCAAATTTTGACAAAGGTTTTCCGGTCAAGATTCCTCCAATTCTCCTCCTAAGTTCAACAAAGATAGGGTGACTAACCCTAAGCCTCAAAGAGGTAATGGTAGTGGATCTTCATTACCTAACTCTACTTGTACTGAATGAGGAAGGAATCACGAGGGTAAGTGCCTAGTTGACACGGATGGTTGTTTTGGTAGTTGTAAGAGTGATCACAAAATTAGGGATTTCCCAATGCTTACGGCTAAGGGAAGAGAGGGCAAGAAAGCTCCTCCTAGTGGTTCAGGTTCCAATGCTTCCAATCAAAACCACTTCTATGCACTTCAAACTCATGGTGAACAAGAGGCTTCTCGCGATGTAGTTACCGGTATGATAAAAGATGTCCAACTTGATGTATATGCTTTACTTGACCCCGGTGCTACCTTTCCTTTTATGATGCCATATATGGCAATGAGGTTTGATGTTTTTCTGGATGTGTTGTCAGAACTTTTTTCGATCTCTACCCCTCGTTGTGATTCTGTTGTGGCTAGGAGGGTCAATAGAAAGTGTCACATCTCCTTCTCCTATAGAGTTACTTTTGTTGGCTTGGTAGAGCTTGATATGTTAGATTTTGATGTTATTATTGGTATGGACTTAGTACATGTAAAGACTCGGAAAATGATAGGATGAACTAGAGCCTTGGAATGTGAGTTAATGTGACATTAAGTTGTTGACTAGACTATTCTGGGACTTATTTGCACAAGGAAGAAGCCTAGGGTGCTAGTAGAGGCTTAGGCTAGCAAAATAAAGTGCAAGAAACCTTCATCATCTAAGGACCTTTTGGCGATGGGAACCCTTTGTCGCCCAATGACTCCCCACCTCGCCTAGTAGACTGCCCACCTCATAAGCCTACTGGAAAATTGGGGGAGCCAAGTGTGCACTTGGCGAGTCGCCTAAGTACACTTGGCAAGCCCGAGGTTCCAAAGGGCGAACTAGATGCATGCTCGCCAACTAGCTTGGTATGTTGCCCTTTTTCCCTTCCATTGCCCAATTACTAGTCCACTTAGTGAGCTCACTGGAACAAAGGGCAAGCCAAGTGTGAACTTGGCTAGCCCAAGTGTCCAATGGGCGAGCTAACACGAGCAAGGGCAGAAATTTTAAGTTAGGACTTTGGGTGTCCTTAGTTCTTTTCCAAAATTAACCCTATACTATTCCATCCTTTTCCTAGCAACTATATAACCTTTTTAAGACCTAAATTCCTTCATTTTAAGTCATTCCATTTAGAATCAAAAGAAAGTCTTCTTCTCTCGATATTTCTCTCTCTAGCTCAAGGAAAAAGAAGAAGAGGTGAAAGCTAGGGTTTGGATTCTAAGGCGTTTCTTCATCAAATTTCTTGGAGAGTCTTAGTAAAGGTATGGTGGTCTTGATCCTTGTATAATTTTCCATTCAAGGAGCCAACTTAAAGGTTATTTCAAATCATAAAAACCTAGGGTTTTACTCAATCTCATGGGTTCTTTCATTAAATGATTTCCAATGGCATATATTGATTGTGTTGATGATTAATTGATAATTTATGATGAAACTACTCCATGAATCCATGATCTTCTTTCAACTCCTAAATTGTACTTTTATGAAATGGGTTTGATGATTATGAAAGCTTATGAATGGAACTTGTCTAAATTGCTTTGGGATATTGATTTGTACCATTATGTATGTTTAGGTTATAGTGAATTGAAGGTTTGTTGATGACTTGCGAGCATGGCCTTGAAAGGGCAAGTTATGGTTATATTACTTGTGAAATAGAATTGTGTTTTAATTGTTGATTCACTTGAAAGGTGGAGCTGTTTACTTACTATGTATATTGTGATCATGGCCTTGAAGGCATATTGTGAGTAATTGAAGTATGTTCAAAGTGTTGTATATATGAATGTGATGTGAAACATGTGTGTGATCTAAACGCATGAAAGATGATCATGTTAAAAAGCTACTTGTGTTAGGATTGAATGGTATCCCTCTACTAACACTTGTGAATGATGGTGATTATGTGAAAGGTTATTCTCACATACACACACACATGAATTAATGAAGGAATGAAGTTCATGTTAATGTTAATGAATGTAGAGTCTATTGAAAGGTTATTCTCGATTGTACTCTAATGAATGAAATGGGGTTCCTAGGTGAAAGGCTATTCTCATCGTCGAACCGATGTCTTTCCAATGAATGTTGGGTTGGGATGGATGCGCTCACGTGAGTTGAGGCGGGGTATGTAGTACCAATCTCTACCCATTTTTAATGAATGTTGGGTTTGAGATGGATGCCCTCACGTGATTTAAGGCAGGGTATGTAGTAGCAATCTCTTATCCCTTAATGAACGAATGCAATGTACTCCGTGGGGAATAATTCCAAGCACCGAGTGGATTTGAAATGAGATGGAAGCCCTCATGTGAGTTGAGGCGGGGTTTTTAGTAGCAATCTCTTGAGATGGATTCCCTCCCGTGAGTTGAGGCGGGGTATCTAGTAGCAATCTCCCTATCCCATAACTATGTGCCCACATAGGTCTAGTTAGTGGATCCACTTAAGGCTAAACAAACGATGGTCCTACCTTAGGCAAGTAGGAATCCCTTTATCCGGTTAGAGAGACACTGGGATTCCATGTCAAGCTCTCATGGTCTATGTCGGTTAAGTCTTATGGTTTCTTACAGGTGTATTATTTAGTATGGGTGCTGGAATTGGACGCCATCTATGCATTGCACAAGTGGGCATTTGAGAGAAGTCATGGTGTGTTCCTTATAATGTTTATGAAATGAATGGGCTCTTATTATGATGTGTTAATGAAGAATGTTGACCTAATGTCTAACGAATGAAGGTGCTCTTATCGTAATGAAGCTAATGAAGAATGTTGACTCTTAAATGCTTATTTGTTTAAATGTAAAAATGCATGCTATACTCAGATTGTATTGGGAGTTACTTCTTTGTCATGTCTATTGTATATGAATGTGCCTTGTTTAGGATGACTTCAAAGGAGTTCTTAGTGTGAGTAGTAGTATGGGATGATAATTGCACATTGCACAAGTATGACTTAGAGTTGTCTTAATGATGGTCTTAATGTGATGATGTGATTCATGTGATGTTTATGTGTCTTATATGCTCTATTGTGTAAAGGTGGAGAGGATGAATGGTAAGTTCACTTTTGGTGACCATAAGGTGGTGCCTTAGTGTGGGTGGTGGTATGGGACGCTACCCATACATTGCACAAGGTATAGCTTGAGGGTTTCTTGAGGTGGCGGCTCAAGGTAAAGGTAAAGGTTATATGTGATTTTGTTCAAATGATAAATAGTGACTTGTACATTTTTAGTGACTTATATTATGCCTCTTATACCCAAATGTTCATAAAGTTTTATCAAAATGGCATAAAAGCATGATTCTTTAACAAATGTCCTTTTAAGCATGTTTTGCATAGCTATCATACTTAGTACTCAATTGTCTTCTTCTATGTTTTACTACAAGTGTAGGTTGCGGTAATTGAGTATTTCTTTCTAGTTGGAGCTTGGACTAGACTTCTTCCAAGACATCTTTTGGTATGTCCTCATAGATCGAGGACAAAGACTTTTCATGTTTCTAGTTCTTTTACATTTTAAGACTATAGTTAAGACTTCGATTGTAAAGGGTTGTGACCCTATCTTGTATTAGGTTTTTGTATAAGATGTCCATGTGATACTTTAGTATTCCGCTGCTTTATAAATGACCTACGATTGTTGATGTTATTAAGAAAAGTTTTAATTCCGCACTATTTTTATACCTATGCGATGAATGAATACTATGAGGCTTGTACAAGACAACTTCGGGGTAGAGTACGTCGTGTCACGTCTAGGGGGTACTCCTGGGTCGTGACACTACACTCTTTTTATGCTTTTATAGATTGTAGAACTCATGTAGTCATATTTTAGTTCTCGAATGAGCCTATCGTAGAGTTGAAGGGGGTAAATTTTGTGCCTAGAGATCAGTTTGTCTCTCATCTTAAAGATAGAAAGAGGATTGCTAAGGGTTACAATTACCATCTAGTTAGGGTAATAGATGTTGATTCTGAAACCCCTAATCTTGAGTCGATCCCCATTGTTAATGAGTTTCCTGAAGCGTTTCCTGATGATTAACCCAGTATTCCTCCTCAGCGGGAAATAGACTTCAGAGTCGACCTTCTGAAAGATACACAACCTATTTATATTCCTCCTTACCGTATGGCCCCAATATAACCTAAGGAGTTGAAAGAACAATTGAAAGATTTGTCGGATAAGGGTTCCATCCGAAGTAGTATCTTTCCATGGGGTGCTCCAGCTTTGTTTGTTAGAAACAAGGATGGTTTTCTTCGTATGTGTATTGACTATCGTCAGTTAAATAAGGTGACCATTAAGAATAAGTATCTTTTTCGAAGGATAGATGATCTATTTGACCAACTTTAAAGAGCGAGTTATTTTTGAAAGATTGACCTTCGTTTGGGTTATCACCAATTAAGGGTAAAACATGATGACATTTCTAAGACGGCCTTTCGAACTCGGTATAGTCATTATGAGTTTTTGGTAATGTCATTTGTGTTGACTCATGCTCCGGAGGCGTTTATGGATTTGATGAATAGGGTGTTTAGACAATATTTTGATATGTTTGTGATTGTGTTCATTGACGATATTTGATCTATTCAAGAACTGAGGATGAACATATGGATCACTTAAGGAATGTGTTGAAAGTTCTTAAGGACAAAATAATCTTCGCAAAGTTTAGCAAATGTTAATTTTTGTTAAGGTCCGTAGCTTTTCTTGGCCGTATCGTTTAAAGTAAGGGTATTGAGGTAGATCCTAAGAAGACGGATGCAGTCCAGAGTTGGCCTAGACCCCTAACTCCTTCGAATATTAGAAGCTTTTTGGGTTTGGCCGGTTCCTATAGAAGGTTGTTTGAGGGTTTTCTTACATTGTTTCTCCGTTGATGTCTTTGACTCAAAAGAAGGCTAAGTTTATATGGTCTGAAGCTTCTGAGAAGGATTTTCGAGAGTTAAAGGATAGACTTACTTCCACTCCGGTGTTTACTTTACCAGAAGGTACAAATGGTTTTGTGGTATATTGTGAAGCCTCTACAATTGGGTTTGGATGTGTGCTTATTCAAAATGGTAAAGTTATTGTATATTCTTATAGGCAACTTAAGATCCACGATGTAACACCCCGTATGTTAGAACACACCAAATTGCAGATTTCAGATGTTGTGGGTGGCACCCACGGGTACCATCCATGGACCATAGGAGGACCCACGGTCTGTCCTGCAGGTCCGTGGTGCACTACCTGTGACCCTCCCCTAGAAGCTTGAGAAAAAATAATTCTAAGTGATGACCCACTACTGAACCCACAGATCTTAGGCCAGGTCACAACCCGTGGTCCGTGTCCGTGGGTCAGACACCAGTTTTCAATCCCCATAACCCCATCTATGGTTGATCAGCACGGACCATTAGTTGATCGATGGTCCGTTGGTCCCATCCATCGGTGACCCCGATAGCAATTAAGTCAGGCATCTTTTGGTCTGTTTTAGCCTAGAAACATAATTAGAACTTACCCAAGTCAGATCATTCACCAAAAACATAAAGACTTAGAATGAAAAGAGGAGAAAAAGGCGAGTGGACTAGGGTCAGTCATCCTCAAGTACTAGAACAACGTGCCCCATAGGTTGAAAGTCCCCTATGTGGAAATTATTTTACTGATCACGCCAACATGCCTCTATACCTCTAGTATGGTATATTGGGTCCTCTTGATGAGGTGTATGCATCGGAGTCCACATTTAGCTCATGTGGTTTTATATCGGTTATTAGTAGCTCCCACAGTTCAGTTAGATTCTATTGCATTGACCACGTTATCAGTACAGTTCAGTACTCAGACTCAGCACGTCATAAACTTGGACTTAACATTCAGTTTAGTCATATACAGTACTTTTAGTAGCCTTATCATGTTCAGATTATATCATTGCTTTATTGTTTGTTTACTTATTTTATTATTCAGCTTTATTCTATCATGCATGCTCAGTACCTTCCAAGTATTGACCTATACTCTACGTTATATCTTCTCGTGATGTAGGGTCAGGTCCTCAACTATAAGATCACACATAGATCGGTTCCCCATCTTCAGTTCAGTAGCATCAATGGTGAGTCCTCATTCTTCGAGGACAGTTGACATGTTATCTTTCCATTTAGTCTTAGTTTAATTTTTTGCTAGATTTAGCTAGGGGAATGTCCCAACACTTCTAGTTAGTTTATAGGCTTATTCAAACATAGTTAGATTCAGTTATAGTGTTAGAGTTTGACTTTTCATTTGTATTCAAACTCTCAGTTTTCATATATTCAGATTTAGTAAATGGGTATTCCCCATCATTTCAGACTATTTATATGATTTAGCTTCCATACCATATTTATTGATTCAGTTTGCTTTAGTATGCTTGTGATAGCCAATAGGGTTAGCTTGGGGTTACTCGTGATCCTAGGTCCCATGTCTGTGTCCTGGGTAGCTTCGGGGTGTGACACATGAGAAGAATTATCCTACCCATGACCTTGAATTAGCGGTGGTTGTGTTTGCCTTAAAGATATTGAGGCATTATTTGTATAAGATTCATGTTGATGTTTTCACCGATCACAAGAGTTTGTAATATGTGTTTAATCAAAAGGATTTGAATCTTCACAACAGAAGGTGGCTTGAGTTGTTGAAATATTATGACATGAGTGTTCTTTATCACACCGGTAAAGCTTATGTGGTAGCGGATGCTCTTAGTCGCTTGTCCATGGGTAGTGTTGCTCATATTCATGATGAAAAGAAAGAGTTGGTTCGAGATGTACATAGATTGACCCGATTTGGTTTTTAATGAGTGGATTCCCGCAACGGTGGTGTTATGGTTTATAATGTTTTTGAATCGTCTTTTATGGTAGATGTGAAAGCCAAGCAAGATCTTGATCCAATTTTGGTAGAATTGAAAAAAACGGTGCTTAAGAAATCTGTTGAGGCTTCTCCCAAAGGGGAGATGGTGTACTTATATATCAAGGCATTTGTGTGTTTGAAATGTGGATGACTTAAGGGAACATAGCTTGACAGAAGCCCATAGTTCTTGGTATTCCATTCACCCGGGAGCCACTAAGATGTACCATGATTTGCGGGAGGTTTATAGGTGGAATGTGATGAAGAAGGATATTGCGGAATTTGTGGCTAAGTGTACAAATCGCCAACAAGTGAAGGTTGAGTATCAAAAACGGTGAGGTTTATCCTAAGACATTAGCATTCCTACTTGGAAGTAAGAGTACCTCAATATGGACTTTATAGTTGGTTTGCCTTGCACCCAAGGATAGGATGATTCAATTTGGGTGATAGTAGATCGGATGATGAAATCAACTCATTTCCTTCCCGTTAAGGTTTTTTATTCGGCAAAGGACTATACCAAGACGTAGTTGAGATAAATTGTAAAGTTGCATGGAGTGCCTTTGTCCATTGTTTTCGATCGTGGTAACTAATTCACTTCTAAGTTTTTGAAGTTATTCCAAAAGAGTCATAGTACTAAAGTTAAGTCTAAAATGACTTTTCATCCCCAAACTGATGGTTAAGCGGAGCGCACTATCAAAACTTTTGAAGATATTTTTGAGAGCTTGCGTGATTTTAAGGGTAATTGGGATGACCATTTGCCATTGATTGAATTTCACTATAACAATAGCAACCACTCAAGTATAGGTATGGCTCAATTTGAGGCTCTTTATGGTAGGAGGTGTAGATCACCTATAAGTTGGTTTGAGGTGGGTGAAGTTGCCCTAATAGGTCCCGAATTGGTTCATGAGGCTATAGAAAAGGTTTGACTCATTATAGAGCAGTTGGGAACAACCCACAACCATTAAAAGTCATATGCCAATGTTAGAAAAAGTGACCTTTAGTTGAATGTTCATGATTGAGTTTACTTGAAAATCTCACTTATGAAGATAGTGATGAGGTTTGGTAAGAAAGGGAAGCTTTAGTCCCCATTTTGTAGGCCCATATGAGATTTCTAGATTGTTGGTAAGGTTGCTTATGAGATTGATTTGTCAAATGATTGGGCATCGGTTCATTCGGTTTCATGTCTCTATGTTGAAAAAATGTGTTGGAGATCTAACATATATAGTTCCTTTAGAGGGTTTGGAGGTAAAGTAGAACCTTTCATATAAGGAATTTCCGATTGAGATTTTAGACAGGCAATTTAAGAAGTTGAGAAACAACAAGTTCCCTGAGTGAAAGGGATATGGAGGAATTATTTAGTTGAGGGTTCTACTTGGGAGGCCGAGGTCGACATGATGTCCCGATATCCTTATCTTTTTCCTTCTACTCCTACTCTAGGTTGAGGTGATGAGTTCCTCTTGAATTGTCCTATGTTTTTTAGTCATGTGTTTCCCTGATTTCCTTATGTTATGCATGTTCATGTAAAACATGTGTTTTGAAAAAAATGAGTTTACATGATTGATTTTCCTTAAGTTGTTGTGCATTGAATATGAGTTGCCAATACACTTCCTGAGATGAATTGATAAACATGCTTTAGCTATGCTCTTGAGTATGAATTGCATATAGGCTCCATGTGATTGTATTGATCATGCTTTTAGCTTGGAGAAGGAAGTTCCTCCTTGAAAATGAGAAATTTTGAAATTTCATGCATATTTGTTTGTTAGGTATAGTTCCTACTTTCCTTATGGTGAATTAAGTATGTTTAGCTTGGAGGTGTTGGTTCCTCCTTTGTTGTGTGCATTTGTATGAGTTGCATACATGCTGGTTTGCTAGTCTAGAGTTGTTTCCGTTAGAAATGGTCTAAACTATCACTGGAAGACGAATGTTCCCAAGGGGGAGATAATGTAACACCTCGGAATCTAGTAGGCTAAACTAGGGCTAAGTGAGAGGACAAGAGCCATGAAGGGAGGAAGCTTGGGCAGCCTTCACCAAGAACTCCCTCCACTCACACGACCACCATAACGGTTCGTGATGATGACCACGAGTCGTGGTAAGGTTCGTGGAGGGCTGGGAAGTAGCTAGGCTACATTATCCCAAACAAGGACCTTCCCCACGAGCCACTTGACGGCTTGTGAAGGCCAACACAACTGTGGGAGGGGTCATGATCCTAACATTGTCGTAGGGGGAGGAAGGGTTCGCACCCTAGCCACTGGCCCAAAGACCATGGAGAGAAATGACTCGTGGTACTGACCATGTACGGCTCATGGAGCCTTACGTGGTCATGTGCAGTGCACTGTAAGTTAAGGGTTAATTGGTCTTTTCCAATTTTAATTAGATCAAAGCCATGTCAGATTGCCTAAATCTAGGACATCGATATAAATCATTTTAACCCCAAAACTCAACTATTCAAGCCATTATTTCCAAAACCCAAAATAAATCCCAAAAAGTTCTTCCTCTCAAATAATTCTCTCGTAAGAAGAAGAAGAAGAAGAAGAATAAGAAGGAGAAGGAGAAGAAGAAGAGGAAGCGGAAGCGGAAGAGGAAGATGAAGACGTAGAGGAGGAGGAGGAGGAGGAGGAGGAAGAAGAGGAAGAAGAGGAAGAGGAAGAGGAAGAAGAAGAAGAAGGAGGAGGAGCAGGAGCAGGAGGAGCAGGAGATTCAAGCTAGGGTTCAAGAGCAAGCTTCCATACTTCAATTTCATTGGGCTTTGATAGTAAGGTATGATAGTTTTCTTCCATGGACTTCTCAAATTTAATAAGGTAGAAATTCCCAATTTGCTAGGGTTTTCTTCAATTGGCATGGGTTCTCTTCAAAGATTTATTTAAATGATTGAATTACATCCTATTAAGCATTAATTGATGAATTACGATGATTTAATGATGATTTCCCCATGAACCCATGTAAACACCCATGTTTTAAAGTTGTGAATCATTTGATATGGGATTTTGAATGTAAAAAAAGAGTTTTATGAAATTAAGTATGTATTTCTATCTTTACATGAAGTTATGATGAAATCCATATCTTATGTATGTTTTTGAAGTAATGATGATTGAAAGTGGGTTTGGAACCTCAAGAGGTAAATTATGGACTTATGCATGTTCTTAAGATGCATTTATTTTAAGGGTGCTTTGAGAATAAAGTACCAATCATGATGTTGTTGTTGAGTTATTGAAATGATATTCTCATAAACACATATTAGGTCTTCTCACATAATAAGGGTTTTTAGATTGAAAGGTTTTCTCACCTAATTAAATAAAAGGCTAAAAGCTATTATGAATAGATCATGGATGGTGAATGGTTTTCTCACATATGATATAAGGAGCTATTCTATGATAGGAAAAGTTAATACTTAATAAATATTCTATGGGATTTTTGCTTAGCACCGAGTGGATATTGATGTGAGATGGAAGCTCTCCGTAGTAGAGGCCGAATTTCTAGAAGCAATCTCTTGAGATGAAAGCTCTTCGGAGTAGAGGTCGGGTTTGTAGTAGCAATATCCTTATCCCGTAACTATGTGCCCCCATAGGTTTATTAGCTAGTTGATCCACTTAAGCTAGAAGTTCATGGTTCTACTTGGGCATGTAAGACAACCCTTTCCGATGTGGGAGACACCAGGGTATCATGTTATAGCTCACATGGGCTCTATGTCGGTTAAGGCTAATTCCCCACATTAATGATGGACTAAGGTTAGGTCAAGAAGTGTAACATATGAGATCAAAGGTTTTAAACAATATGTTAGGTTGCACTGGCCATGTTTTATAAAGTATGTTTTCTAACCCTCTTATGTTATGTTTTAGTTTTCTCAATTGCATGACATGAAATGAAATGTCCCTTTTAGCACGTTTTAAATGTTTTTATGCATGACTATCATAGTTGGAACATTGTTTTGTACTAACACATAAACCTGCCTACATTTTCCCCAAATGTAGGGTCTGACCATCAGGATCATCAATTTCGTGGATAAGTGTTGAATTTTTGAGATATTTGAGCTTTAGTGAGTTCTCATTCTTCGAGGATAGAGTTTTATTGTATTCAGTTTCTTTCATGTATTTCTCTTTTGGACATGATGTGTTGGCTAGGCCTAATGTAATTCTATTATATTAGATGGCTATGATGAGACAAGATGTCTAGACTTCTGCTTTTCTTTGATAAAATGTTTGGACTTTGAAATGTTGTTTTACTCTTATTGTTCTATTTCTTATGTAATGAGAGCTAAGTGGGTTGTATGGAGTCATTCGTGGTTCTATACGTCATGTTACATCTAGGAGGTGCCCTTAGGTCATGCCAATTATGCTTGTAGAAATTTTATGAAATATTAGGGGCAAATGTGACACACACATTCCCACAAACTAGTATATGATATGCACCAACCTATTACCAGACCCTTAGTGTTTTTTGAATATTTATATCTTTCAAAAGTTAAGTATAAAAGAAAACAAAATTCAATGTAGGGGATACATTTAATATTTCCAATAGATTTACATGTGGAACAAATTTCTTGACATAACAAAAGGAGAACAACAAAATGAGAAAAATTTAATCAATGAACATACGTAATGATACAATTATAAATTGTTGGATTACAAAAATTAAATATAAACAATTAAATTAAACTAGAAGACATGAGAGTTTTTTACTTCATAAATCCAAAAAATTAATGAATCTTTTACTTCAACTTATTATTTCAAAATCTATATTTTATAGGTCTTCTTGATAATTTTCTTTAATGTTTACATTTATATTCAATTTTTGATGTAGAATTTTTTCACCCTAAAAAGTTCATAGTGAAAATTTATTCAACACATAAACCAATTTATTTAACTTTTGAAGTGCAAGATGTTTTGTTGGAAATAGTGCCACTAAAAAGATTGTAATAACAACAACAATAAAAACACAAATAAATAATTAAATAAATCACAATCTAGTAAACATGTAAATTTTCACATATTTAATAAGTAAGTGAAATTACAAACTTTGAAAATTAATTCATCAAACATGACATACATGCGACACTTAATATAAGGACAAATAAAAAGTGATGTGGAGAATCCTTTGACACACTTAGACATACAAAACCGAAAAGACATAACGTATCGAGGGGACAACATGAACACATCAAACAATATTTATAAAAAGAGACACACACTAGTCCAAAGACTTTATATATTATTAGTGGGGTTTGAATCTTGATCATTAATATTGTTTAGTGAAAGGTCATCCAACAAAGTCACGACATCATCATCATTCCAATTTAGTAATTCAATCAATGATGGACTTTGTGGAATGTCAGTAGAGTAGTTCTGGTAGTTATTCATTTCAATTGATGCACCCATTGATCGGATCTCTACTGAAGGGTTCATTTGTGGTGTCATTCGAGTAAATGGAGGATCTATAATAGGTTAAGGCATCATAGAAGTCATTATTGTTGAAGGAGTGGATTGAGGGATATTTGATGTAGACCCTTCTTCACTGACATTCTTTTTCAGTGCTTCATGTACCAGTTTAAGGTTCTTCTTGATAAGGTAACTTAGATCGTTGAGATAGTAAAGATTCATGCCAACGGAAATAGTTTTTTGATTCAACACTTCATGCATCTCATTTGTAACTTCCTTGACTCTTTTTCTGCAAATTGTTTATTCTTTTGTTGGTGAATTCTTCCTTTGTCACCATATTTTTAGATCTTTCCAATTATTTAAACTTTAGAAAGGTGTTGATTGCATCACCATTATTGGGAAACACCTTAGGTTCATTTCTATAAGGACTATAGATGATGACAACCATTTCAATGTCACAAAGAGTCCTGAGTTCTTGTGCCTTTTTCAATAACCCTATGTTTCTTTTCTTGTGTGAGACTTTTATGTCAGTTTCATTTTCAATAAAAGCAAATATTACTTTTTTTCTAGGCATAGTTAAAGAAGAGGTAAATGAGGATATATATGTGTTTGTTCAGGAATGCCTTTGTTATATATATATATGTATGAATACTTTGAATTCTATAATGTTTGGGTAGTTTGAGTTATAGAATTTCTTTACACTAACTATTTTGGAATAAATTTAAATGAGAGTATATTATCTTGAATTATGTGTTGTTTTTGGATCCGGTGTAATACTAGCCAAATATTTTAAGTCAATCTTTTCCTTTAAGGAAAACAATTTGTGTTGTTTAAGTTTGAATAAGTAGTATCCACAAAACATGGTCATAAGTTTATAACAAATATGTTTCTTGTAGAATTACATTATACTACTTCCAGATATTTGAAAAACTGAATCCTACCTAATTGTGTTTTTATTAATATATGATACGCACCAACCTATTACTTGACCCTCAGTGAAATCTTTTTTCTAAATTAGTTTTAAGGTAAATCAATATTCCATAGTTCTACAAATACTAATCAAAATAATGTGTTTACACATAATAGAAAATAAAAAGATAAATTTTATTCTTTTAAAGAAATATTTTGTCATGACCTAATTGCTTGAATCATGCTTCCCCAATTATTATAATCCACCAATAGTTAAGCTAACCCGTACCCAAGAATGACAACTAATGATTTTAAGGATAGAAACAAAGCAAAAGCAAAAACTTAAATATAGAAACAGAAGATAAGGAGGGATCAAGCT